>CM034149.1:380136335-380383571 GCA_019776745.2 Taxus chinensis
AAATATTTGATGAAATGACATTGATAGTGTGTCCCTTGGAATTCATTTATTATGGGATATATTTAAAATGGGTGTGTGTGCTCATAGGATGCACACAAGGATAGTCATGGACAAGTATTATGATTATCACCTTGACCTCCTCTTTGTTACTAGGAATGGTTTTTTCTTCCTCTACTAGATTTTTTTCATATTTGCATTATAATTTTTTAGTAGAGTAGACTTCAAAAATTAAGGAATTACATGTAAATAAGCGTAATGTTGATAGCACCCTAATTGTATGTTTTGATAAAATGGTTATGGTGCTGAATGAAACTAAATATACAAAACCCTATACATGGGAAACATCACAACTAACGTGGATGTGTACCTTATTAAATAAAAAACATAATTACACATATTTTTGTAGCTAGGTCTATCTAACGCTGAAAGTAGAGCACTTGAAACACAAACAATATATGGATTAAAAACTATGCATCAAAATTTATAATTATGTTATGGAAAAAACACATAACAAGCATATATGCCATTACTTTTCTCTATCTTATGATTCAAACGCGTTTCTTGGTGTCAAGAGATATTAGGGAGAATTTTAAACCACAACTAGTTCCTTATATGATGCTTTATTAAAGTGTATTTTGGCCACTTGGATGAGATGAACATATGAGGAAACTGCTTAACTATGTGAAATTAGTTTGTAATTATCTTGCAATAAACTCTTCCAAATTGATAAATTGGGTCTTGTGATCCCTAACATATTAATTTCCACATTATAATTATGCAATGTAAATTTTAGTGGCTAATCTTTGTTAATTCAAAAATATTTGGGTTTTTTTTAATTTTTATTTGGCTAATTTTTAGGTGTTGTGTCGCTTTTTGTTTCACCTAAATTTTTTAGTTAAAAGTTAGTTTTTGGGTCAATTTTCCTAGTGTTTATAGTAATAGTAATTTTTTATATTCAAATCATTTTTTATTGCAGAAAAAAGATAAATTTAGTACTGGATGAAAACATAATGCTAATGGAAAACATTTTCTATCATTTGAAAAAAAATTCCTTTCAAATCATGGTATTCACCAAGATATCAAAATTCCTTTTCAGAAATTCACCAAGTAATATCTATGGTTTATTTTTACGGTGGTCTTAAAATCTACCATGGTATTATGAATCCTTAATAATTTTATCTTTACTTATTTGGGAGATGTCACGCTATAGTCTAGGTTAACATAACATATTTTTATGCACTGGTACTTCACCCAAATGGAAGCCTTATTCTCACCTAAAGTACATGTAAATCTACCAGGTCCCTTCTTGTGTTGGTTTCCAATATGTAGCTCTTGCACTCATGGTTATCAAAACATACAACATATCACATGGAGAATATATATGTTCACATAATCATATTATGAGAAAACTAAAATGGTGTATGACCAAAAGAGAACTAAATATTCAGTTATATTCATGATGTGCATCTAGAATACATCAACCAACAACATATAATTCTAGACAATCCATAGACTCGAATATCTTCTAGACACTACACAAACTTAGACGTATATCAATTATTATATGTAAACTAGGAATTTCTCCCTTCACAACTGATATTTACAAGTAAATATAGGGTGGGAACTTGTCCTTCATCAGTAAATCATGCTATAGTGTAAGAATAGACCAACCCTATACATAGATTGATTTCTTTTACAACTAGCACTTTCCTATAATTAGACACAATTCTAGGTTCTCCACAAGTGGTTGGATTTCTTCTAGAATCTCTATAAATAGATATTTTTTTATTATTTTCCCATGTTATAAATAGATATGTTTTTTTTCCATGTGTGTTCCACTTCTATAATTATCCATACATGTTTTTATCCTATCTTAGTCTAACTCTGGTTCATGCTCATTCTATTTCTGGATTATCTTGGTGATGAAGTCAACTCCATTTCTTCCCATATTTATCTTGTTTGGTAATCACACTACATCTTGTCCCTATGCATAAAAAATTCATTTTCTATGATAATTTCATGTGAAAGTGTCACACACTCTTAAACCTTTGCGTTTATCCAGTACTTAGTCATTTTATCAGCCCAAGATTCCCCACACTAGGTTTATTATTCGTCCTCATAAATCCAAAGAATGAATGACGTAATAAAGAATAATGGAATAATACCAAATGAAATAATCTTGGAAAATTCCCCAAAGAATGAAAATATGTGTTGAATAAATAATATTTTCTCTTGTGTAACCAAAAATCATACTAAGGTATCCAAAGGAGTTCTAGGAATTTCATGCTAAGTTCTTCCTCTAGTTTTTTCCATTTTTCGAGTGCATTGTTTGACCTTCCTAGTAATGCTTCAATTTTTTTTTGAAGCCCTTTTAGGGTTACTCCACCAACCTTATCCTATCATTATGGTAAGATGATATTCCATTCGTAATTTATACCTTCCAGGTCATCTACCTCTCTCATTGTCATGGATTGCAACTCCTCCAGTTGCACTTCTACTTTGTCATGCTTTTATTTTATGGTCTTACTAATTTCCTCTAATTCCTATAAAAAAAAAATGTGTATTTCATTATCTTCCATATACAAGGATTCCTTGAGAAAAATCCTTTTTGTTTCCTCTTTTGTGAGGCATGCATCTATGACGGAAGTTTCTGTAAAATTGATTAATATTTTATCTACCTTTTGTGAAGCTTCCTTCACCTCAGCACCAAGATCTTTATATTCCTTTATTTTTATCTTAATTTATTCATTCCTCGCCTTTTCTAGATCTTTCGTAGTTGGTTCACATCCAGAATTTACTTTTTCTTTCAACAGGGTAACCACTTCTTCCAGGTTTTCAATTTCCATGTTCTTGTCGACTTTGGCCCCTAAAATTACTTTCAAGAAATAAGGCACTAAATTTCTAATAATCTTATCTACTTTAGTGTTAAATTTGGTGTTCCTTATCTTTGCTTTATTGATCTCAGCCACTAACTTTTCATTATTTTTACTTACATTGGAAAAAAAAATCTATATTCCACAGTGCGAATCTTTTATTTATATTTTTGTATGTGACTTCATTATCCTAATTTATTAAGGCACTATCGGCTTACGCATAATTCAAGTGTGTGGAGTCCAAAATTGAGATATTTTTTTATTAGATCTATCCTTCCCTTCCACTTATGGATAGCCTATGGATTTACTTAAAATTTTGTCTTCTCTGTATGATTTTTCATTACAAAAGACAACACATTACATGTGCATACATGAGCATGAGATTTCTCAAACATGTCCCAAAAATATAGATCTTTGGGATCTATTCTATGCTGGAATATTTCCCTAATAACCCTTTTGGGTCATTAACAAAATACAAGAACATCAAGGAGGTGAATGTCTTCCTAATATTTCTTTTTTTTATGGTACAGGTCATATCCCTTTCATGCAATACTCAAGTGATGAATCATGTACAATATTCACCTGTGCATGGCTGGTGTCCTCTTCCTCTTATCCCACATCCTCCTCATGCTCACACTCCTATTATTTTTTCTATCAGAGAAGCACCACAGATCTACCAGTTCAAAGAATTCATAGGTGAATGATGTGAGACATGAATTTCTCTAAGAAAAAACAATGCAAACATACAAGATTGCAAATTACAAAAAATAGAAGAGAGATAATTACAATAACACAGAAATAGCTCCAACTCAATATAATGCTCCATATTCTCCATATTCCATAGGATAGACTGATGTAAGTCAAATACATATAGGTGGTGAATGTGCAACCTCCTCCTAGATTAGTGGGGATTAACTCTCACTAACCAATACTAGAAGTAGAGTTGACTCCACACAACTAGTAGGCTAAATCAACCTAACTGGTAATTTAACTCAGCACAATTGCTATAACTAAGCAAGCATATCCCACGAGTGTAGGAAATCTCCAAGTAAATAAAAAAATAAAAGGAAAATAAATATCCTACACTAACAGCCCCCATAAGCATAATTTAGGTGGTAAGTGAAATAGGAAAGTGGGACCCAACAACAAGGCCTGATTAGGTACCCACATATAATGAAAATATCTCATAAAGTGAAGAAAAGGAGAAAACCCAATGGGAAAAAACTCCCCCCCAAATATAATGAATCTACTGATGTGGATAGAAGAATTGGGTCCTGGCAACAAGGCCATGTTAGGTACCCAAGTACATAAAAAGATGAAATGGGAATAAATAAGAAAACACAATAAGATTCCAAAATTGGATGAGGCACTGATAAATAATCTCCAACAAGTAGAAATTTCTCCAAAGATCGCCCTCTAATAAGAAGAACTTGGATGAACAAATATGTCAAATATTGTTTTTAAAAACCATTGGTTGGCCAAGCAGGTAGAAAAAATAGAGGACAAAGTCAGCATTGCAAAGGAATTGAGAAGTTGTGTGAACATGCCATGCTCAAAGAGTACTACATGAATTTACAACTGCTACAAGGAATCCATAGTGATTCTCAATATGGGTTATGTAAATAGCCTCCTTTTTAAATACCAATTTAAAATGCGTGTACAAAATTCTTTTCAACAGAAACACATGCACTAAATGTTCTTATTTTAGAAAGAAGAAATGAAACAAAAAATTCATAATGAGGGGGTTTGGTCTCCTACCAAACTGGGCCCCATACGCTGGTCTTCAAAATAGATATCTAGAAAATTAACCACATGATCATCATCTTATTCATCATTCATTGAGAGAACCCCCCAAAATGTGGCACTTTATAACTTAGTACATTCAAGTACAAGTCCCTATTGAGTCTTACAAGAACCCCCCAAAATGTGACACTTTTTAAAGTAGTGAATTTATAAAAATAAAATAATCCATAATGTAGAGCATAAGAAAACATTCACTTTTGACCAAAATAGTGCTCAAATCCGAGCCACCGATCAAAAGTTATAACAAATTCAATTTCCCGTAAATAATGGTTTATTTAATTAAAATTTTGCAAACTGATTAAAAAAATCTTGGAAATGAGGGGAAAGGGGGTCATTTGTATACTCTTTGGAACTGGAAAATAATGAAGAACACAATGGTTTAGATTGTGAGGGGGAATTGGCCTCCTACCAACCCGGTCCCCACCCTTCATCTTATGATTAATGGAGTCCACTAGAGATAAATTTATCTAGATAATTTTAGGGTTGAAACCCTAAATATATTTATCTTTTCCTTGTTCTAAGCTACAAGGTTCCACTTTACACTACAAATTGATGTGAAATAGGTCTTTTTTGTGCTTAGAGAGGCCAAGAAGGCACACCATGTTGTGTTTTTAATGTTGCAAGGTCATTTTTAGGCATGCACCAGCATGTATGCGGCTACCCAGCTTAGAAAAACACTACCATAGATGTAAAAACGAATTTCAACACTCCACAGGTGTAAAAAATTCCCTTCCCAAATATATAAATGCATTTCCAGCCATGTTATAGGTCCGAAATGCCCCTCATAGAAGTGAAAACACCCTTGAACAAATTAAAAAAACACCTCAAGCAAGCAAAAAACACCTTAGACATGTGAAAAATGTTGTAGACATGGGAAAAATGCCTAAGACATGTGAAAAATCCCCTCAACAAGCAAAAAAATGTCTCATCCAAGAAAAAAACGTCTCAGACATGTGAAGAATGCCTCATATAGGCAACAAAAAAGTTGTAAGGAAGCAGAAACAAGACAAAAATGTTGAGAAAAGATTTTTAAACTCCAGAATTCATAAACCCTCAACTTATAAATTTGTAAACATGCAGTCTCACAACCATACTGAACCAAGATGGTGTCAAGTCTATTTGCACATGAATGGTTAGCCTCACAAATGAAGTATTAAAATACTATAAATAACTCAATAATGGAAAACATATCACTAGAATTATTCTAATACCATATTAGAGAAGCACCACAGATCTACTAGTTCAAAGAATGCATAGGTGAATGATGTGAGATGTGAATTGTTCAAAGAAAAAACAATGCAAGCATATAAGACTATAAATAATAAAAATACAAGAGATATAATTACAATAACATAGAAATAGCTCCAACTCAATACGATGATTCATATTCTCCATATTCCATATAATAGACTGATGCAAGTCAAGTACACATATGTGGTGAATGTGTAACCTCCTCCTATATCAACAAGGAATAACTCTCAGTAACTGATACTAGAAGTAGAGTTGACTCCACACAACTAGTGGGATAATTCAAATGAAATGATAAGTTAAATAAACACAACTTCTACAACTAAGAAAGAATATCCTATGAGTGTAGGAAATCTCCAAGTAAATAAACAAATATAAGGAAAATAAATATCCTACACTAACAATTCCTCCTACATATGCACTGACGTTTTGAAAGGTATTTCCCCTCATTCACGCTCCTCATACTACTCTAGATCTTCTTCCGCTATATGTGTGCACTTTCAGTTGGGCTAGGTGGATGGGTTTTATGAGGGGTATATGTTGAACTTTCATGTTATTATGTCTTCCTCCTTTTCATTCTACTTTGATCCAAATACCCTTCAATTTCATCTCATTCTCCTTCTTCTTCTTGGACTGACTCAGGATTGTGCTTCTTCTCTCTTATAGATGTCCTCTCTAAAGGTGGTGGTGTAATAGATGTATCGCAAACCTCCATCACTTTTCCATCCTATAACTTTGGGTGCAGATAGATGTAAACTCTTCAATCCTCCTTCCCTACAGCCAAAGTTACTATGGGATTCTAATCCATCCTATCTAACTCCATTGTCTCTTCATATGGCTTCCTCACCAATCAGTAGTATGTTTTACGCAAAGTATGATACTCTACATCCACTTTGTACGCATTAAATTATATTTGTTGTACATCATTTAATATTTTGACCATGCTTTTGAAGTACTTGGTTGTGAATGCAAACACAAAGTTACACCAAGGACCCATTTCTACATTCATTAATAAAAATTGAGCAAGAAAAAATGTTACATTACTACAAATTAAGATTGTCTTTTCAATACAGTCAGCAACTCCCTTGGTATGCATCATTCATTCTCTAAGGAATCATGCATCCATTTATACCTCAAATCCAGTAGTTCCTTATATGCATTTTTTTATCACCCAATTACATGTGTACTTGGAAAATATCTTCATAGGGGATTAAATGGATACTAAGTGTTCCCACTCATGCCCTAGTGTCCCATATGAGAATCCAATTTCTTATAATATAAGTAACAAAAAAATTATCCTCAAGTTATTTTCTTGCACTTGTCATGTTTTTTCTTGGCCTCTTCAACAATACTTTTTGTAATATACAAAGAAATATTTTTGGTGACATGTGTCATCTTGTAAGTGATATGTAATCATTTCTTACTTCCCTCTATCCACCTTTCAAAGGCTCCCAATTTATTAATCACTAAGTCTGCGACCACTCTTGTACCTAGTTTCGAGATATTGGAAATTTTGAAATTATAACTCCCTCTTTGGTAGTGAAATTTGGTGGTGGCTTCTTCCATTGTTGCTTAATCATGTAAATCTATCACGATATATTCACCCATGTCATGTAATCTAGTTACTTTGTTGATAAATTACATAGTTATACACATTCTTCTTCCTGCAAAGTAGAAATAATCTTCATGTACCTGTGATACCAATCATTGTGAAATTCATGTGGGATTGATAAAGAAGGGAAACTCAAAGAGATGTAACATGCCTCTAGCCTCCAATGTCTTAGGAATTTTATCATCAATCAAAATTTAAACCTCCTCCGTGCATTGGCCTATCTCCACCAATATATCATTCCTTATATATCTCTCATGTCCTAGATCTTGATGATTGTACTCACTAATTTAACATTTCCAGACCTTTAACTCCCATGTTTCCCTAACGATAATCTCATGTAGAGACTACATCTCAGAAAAACAACCATCTAGGGAATCCTCCCTTGTTTTCTTTCCTTTTGATGCCTTCTTCACTAGTACCAGTGTTAAAACTTGCAACTTAACCTATTACGATTATATTGTTTACATCATTCATTATGCATGGTTATATTATTAAGGATAATATAATAATATGTCATGTGTGTGAGGTTATTTATATATTTGTAACAACGCACGTAAAAAAACTTTTAGTGTGTTACGAGTTGTTCTAAAAACTCGTCTATATTGATAGAATAGTTATAGGATATATAATATCTATCCTACTATACCAGGGATATGCAAGCCTATATATTTGTAGCTAGTTGATTAAATAATTGATGAATATTTTTTATTGTGCATCTTTTGGAAGGATATTACCAAACATTTGGTAACAAAGAGACTAATAATCCTTTTCATTATGTAATGTGAATTGAATCAATTTCAGACAATGAATGAATATTCGAAGAAACACATAATATTCCAAGAAACACATACGCCAATTAATTGGAATTCCAATTTGAATTATGTACATGAAATTGAAATATTTTTTATGCTCCAATTTGAAGTTCTAATGTGCAATTTTGATGTGGGTCTCTGAACATGACTAAGAGTTTCATATGATCAACATTATTGGCATGTTGTTTGAAATATTTTATCTTAAAAAGTCCATACCGTGAAAACCAAAATCATCATTCTATCCAATTTCATTGACTGTTACTTAATCCACTCATTAGATTTGAACATGGAAGCTAGGTCTCAGATATTCACTCTTTGATTATAGTATATGCATATTTTATTATTCACATGTTGCTACATGGAATAATAAAACCTAGACATATTCACACTAATAATATATAGTTTTCATACATCAAATTTGTTGATCAAATGTTGTCTCTTCAACATGTTGTGTATGGTTTGTGTCTACAGATATTCTCTTGAACCCTTCAATCTAAAGTGTGTTCATTATATTTAATTGTGTCATCACTTATTCTCTATTACTACTTCCATAAAACCATAAGCCACTTGTTAAATGTTAGTGTGAATTTTAATTAATAACGTGTCATTAAAAGTTGTATCCTATAATGTCTATGTTTTGTAGTCAAAATTATTTTGAATATGTTTTTGAGTATTAATAGTGATTTATATATTTTTAGTTGGTTGTTTTTAAATAGTTTTATTATTTGTCCCGTTCAAGTCTTTATAAGTCTATTTCCATAATAGTGAGTCATATATAGTGTGTCATGGGAATTTTGTTATTTATTATTTTTTTAAAGTCAAGTGAAAGTAATATAAATAAAGTTGTCATTTGTTAAAGTACAAAATCAAAATATTGTCATTATTCGATAAATTATTTTTTATGTCTATGAATTATAAGTCATTGTAAGGATTGTGATAAAGTCAAACAAACTTCATATTTTTGTGTCATCAAGTGTCATTTGTGTCAAGTTACAAATTCATATAATTATTATTTTTCATTATCACAGTGTTATGTTGTTTCAAGGAATAGGTTCATAGTGTCAAAATTGAGTCATTGAAAAATTTATAAATATTAAAAAATCCTCACTTTTATTCAGATGCACTATCGGTGGAATCCAAAGTCTAAGTCACAAATGAGGAGGGGTATTTCAAATTGATATCCATGTTCAAATCCATAGAGTTGGAAGCTTCACATTGGAGGACAAAGGAAAATAAAGATTGGAGGTCAATCAACGACCTCTTGTTGGTCGCCAACGATGGGGTTGCACAAATGGTTTGGTGACGTTTTTTTCATAGTATGTTTCAGTTTTAGTATTCCTATTTAATAGTTTTTTATTGGTTTGTTTAATAAACCCCTTTGCATAATTTGGGAAGGATTCATATTTTCAGAAGACTCACTTTTGGGGAGAAGGATAATATTACGAGGTAAACTCAAGGATGGCTATTCAACTAGTACCAAGATTTTGGATCTTGGAGATTAAAAATCCAAGAGCCCAAGGAGGAAGGGAAATTGACACATGAACCAAAAGAGGTAGGGAATATTCCTACATAATTTATCTCATCACTATGCCTTCATGATGGTAAATAGATAACTTATGGATTTTTTACCTGGTTGAAGCAACGCTTCCAAGAGGCAGTTCAATATTTTGGGAATGCAATTTTCCCCATATTCACATTACAAGGGTGAATAAATGGAATTGATAATGTTCAAAATATGGGGATGAATGTTAGGAATATATTATTTACATTATTAATTGTGTGTAATTATATTATCGAGGATAATATAATAATATGCAACGTGTTTGAGGTTGTTTATAGAGTTATAACAACCCATGTAAAATAGTTTTTAGTGTGTTATGAGTTATTCAAACAACTCATCTATATTGATAGAACAATTATAGGAGATATAATATCTCTCTTATTATATCAAGTATTTTCAATCCTATATATTTGTAACCAGTTTAATTAAATAATGAACGAAGAGTTGTTATTGTGCATCTTATGGATGGATCTTACCAAAGACAACCTCTACAAATCATGAACCCTGTAAAACATGTTCCCTAAGTTTAAAACCCTTTCTTAATCTCAATCAAGATTCCTCACATTTCTCTCTTGGTGTCTCCCCTGAAACTATTTAATCACTCAATGTAATGAAAACCCAACTCTTCCTTGGTTTTTGTCTTTGACCCAACATGCCCTAGCTCTGCCAATTCCAATCCTGTAACCCTAGCTCTCAATCTCTTATTACTTATTTAACTTCATACCACATTCCTCCAAACCCTCCATCTACCACTTTGTTATCTGGTCTTAAACTCTTCCATATATAAGGATCTCTCGATATTCGGATCCTGGTTTTGCAGTTTGATCAGGTTGTCTCTTCTTGTGTTTACCAAATCACACAAGTTTGCAAGATCTCTAAATTTGAAATTGAGAAACATAACTATAAACCACACATTTATATATATATATTTATGTTTTGACTGCATTTAATGCTCCACCACATACAAATTTAAAGTGGTTGTTTTTCCTTTTTCACTAATTTTTGGTCTTACATATCCTCTCCTCGTGCAACATTCATAACCTTCTGGCACGCCACTATTCCCTAGGCTATAGATCCCCCATAGGTGTTCCCTCATGTGCCACAAATTTTATTTATTTTTGTTATATACCAAGTAGATATCTTTCTATGTTTCCTATCTCACACTATCTTGTGTGTTATTCTATATGTTTTAATCCCCACCAAGTTTCCTTATACTCCCATAAGAAAAATAGACTCCCACTAACACCATTCTTCCATTTAGCATCACAAAAGGTATACCATTTATTTTAATTACTACCCCATAATAAAAGTATGTGCACTCCTATGTGTACTATTATTCAACAACTAGATCAACTCTTGTGTATGAACTCGCTTATTACGAAAACAACATAACAAAATTTGAAATAAAAACCTATTCTAAATGGAAATACTGCCTTACTAAAAAAAATTTAAACATAAGATTATTTATAGTAGGCTTCATCCCACTTCCATTGAAGTAACGAGGAAAAATTGTGCCATTAAGTACATGTAATTGACATGCACCTGATTCTATAATATTCGTTACTTTGAATACTCCCAGCCAATGGACCTTCAATTTTATAGGATGACACACAAACTTTTAGTCGTAAAGAATTACCAACCCACCAACTAAAAAATACTTGTTCCAAATATGCCTATCATGCCAAACCTTTTATCTTTACTTCTTTGTCTTTTGGATCAATCTTGCAATGGTACACCATTAATCCAATTGCATTAACCCCTATATGTGAACTTCTAATGCATTTTCATCCACAATTCCTCCTAGGTGTACAATACGCAATGATGGTAACATGAATTCCAAAGGAAACATTTCTTATGCACCAAACACCAACTGAAAAGGTGTGGCTTTATTTAACCTCTTATATGTAGTTATGTATGCCCAAAGTATAGCTAAAAATTTATCATCCCAATCCATCCTTCCAACAATATTTTTTTAAAGGCCTGTATTGTCAGATTAACTTGTGGGTGATAGGGAGTAGTCTTTTGGTGTGCCACCATAAATTATGATAACAATATCTTGATGATCTTATTTAGGAAATGAGTACCCCTATCACTAGTGAGGCTTAATGGGTAGCAATACCTACGTATGATTTTCTCCTAGAGAAAGCACACAACTATAGAAGTTGTATATTCCTTGTTTGCTGCATCCTCTTCCCATCGCATCGAGTAATTTTTTCAAGTAATAATATATCACGTGCCTATGCATCACATAGTTGGCACAATTGGTCCAACAAAATCTATGGAAAATTTCTCAAAAGGTTTTTTGAATGATATGGGGTGTAATGACATCTCATTTGTTTGTCCTAGCTTTCTAATCCTCTGACAATGGTCAGAAGACTTGAAAAACTCCTTAGTATCCTTATATAGTGTTTCCCACTATAATTCAGCTAGAATTATCTTACACACGATGGATTCTCCAGCACAGTGTCATCCAACAATACCATCATACGCCTCTTTAATAATTTTTTGGCATTCATGATCCAAGATGCATTTACGTAGTACTTCATCACAACCTATTTTGTAAAGGTCTCCCCAACCAACTGATAAGGCACAAAACTTATATATAATTACTTCTTATTCATAGTCTTCATCCCTAGAGGTTTAATAACCATGCATAAATATACTACTATATCCTCAAGGTCTATAACAATGCATTGTAACATGAACCATTGGGCATCCAAAATGGTATCTTCAATACTGTGTGCATCCTCCCCAAAATTTATGCACAAAAGGTGGTCATAGCTTATATTACTCTTACTATAATTGACTATTACTAAGAAATCAAATTCCTGGAATATGATTATGCATCGACAAATCTAACATTGTAGCACAATCTTATTAGCCAAGTACTTCATTACCATATGGTCAGTATAAAATATAAAAGGAGTTACCAAAAGATAATGCCTAAACTTATTAAGAATGTACACCATAGACAAAGCCTCTTGCTCAATAGTTATATAATTTTGTTCTACACGTGTTAGCTTTCTAATAGCAAAAAATATGGGATGATCAATGTCTCCTTATCTAGAATGTGCTAATATATCTATAATCATAGTTCCTAAGGCATCCACATAGACATGAAAGGGTAAATTCCATGTAGGGAATCGAAGGATAGGTGTGGTGGTCAATATTTCCTTCAAATTCTAAAAATATTATTATTGTGTAACCTTCTAATAAAACTTACCCTTAGCCTTCAAGATCCCCTCCAGTGGGGAAACTATCTTTGCATATCCCTTGATGATTTTTTTGTAGTAACATGTATTATCGAGGAATCCATGCACCTTAATTTCATTTGTGGGATATTCCAATCCCAAAATTACTTCTATCTTTGATGGATCAACTAGAAGAACCTCCTTATAGATAATATGCCCCAATAATATTATAAATGGTATGGAAACAATTCACTTCTTAATATTCAAGGATTTACTTAGTTTTCTATATATTTCAAACATTAACCTCAAATAGTCATAATGATCCTGAACAAATCCATACATGGTCCAATCATCTAGATATACCTAAAGAAAGTTATGGATGGAATGCTCAAAATCTTGTACAAAAATGCGTGAAAACTGTAATACCTCTACCATGGTACTTATCTCTGATCACTTTTGTTAATGAAGTAGAAACGTTGATAGGTGATTTTTGTTTAAAGATGGTGTACTCTTTAAATCAAATAAATCATGTTGTTGTAGGGGATATACTATATCTTCCAAAATGGGATAACTTCATATCATGACAATTCTAAATTTGTTAATGAAGTATTCATATTCTTTTTGTGCTAAATTTTTTTATTGTAATCTACATATGGATGATGGAAATATATTTGTGTTAAAAGGTCCATTTCCTAGTTTAAAATAATGAACTTGTTTTTGAATATGATGTTTACAAAGTTCAAGATTAATCACCTTGGATAAATTATAGTGATCTAAGGTATGTTTAGGATTTTTTGATGTTTCAAACGTCTTGGCTTAAATGATCAGAATATTTAATCTATGTACCAAGGCTTCTACTAGGGTCATGGGGGTGTCCTGTAGCAATTTGCATACCCCACCATTCTAGGTGACATGTTCACCATTTTAATAAACTATGGAAGGTAACGATTTTTGGTTAATTAATTAGGACCTAATTAATCTAAGGGTTTGATTATTGATCTATTCTAAACCTGTTGATCTGAAAATCAAATTTAACTAGCAACTGTTTACACGAAAAAATTTGCTTTGTATTTATTCTCGATTTAAAATTAAGTGATTGTGACCTTTTTATTTTTTTAATAAAATATTAAAAGCTACAATTACTATGCAAAAATACAGATAAATGAAGATAATTCACCAACAATTCGACACAAAGCATGATAACAGATTTCGGCACTTGAGGCCTACGTCTCCAGGTCTGGTTGAATGGGACCAATCTATTAAAATCTTGAAAATAATTATTTAATAAGAATTCTACAAAATTCTAACCTTCTCACAGTCTTCCTCTATAAAAAACAATAGGGGTTTCTTTTTACTTCTCCTCAAAATTCCACTCCTAGCTCAAGTTATGAGCATTTCAATATTTTACACAGTTTGAATGCCTATACATGTACAAAATAACTCCTTTTATAATGTTTCTCAAGTAGTGGCTCGGTGGTCAAGACCCTTATCTTTTACTACGGAGATCAAGGTTCAAATCCCCTTATCTCCATCTCCTTAGGCACCTCCTATGGGATTTATCCCACATTTATAGCTGGAGGATAGTTTAGGCACTTTATTAGGTTGGTTTTCCCATGCATGTAGTTGGCTGTGAGAGCCATTTAAATGGCCAAACCTGTTTGGGAGGATAATGGGGTGCTTTGGGTATATTTTGACATTAAATAGTGGATATGTACTATGCACATAGGTGGATTTTAATATATCTTTGCAAGAAATGCGCTTGGCTTGGAATTTGGGATTTAATGCTTGGAAGTTGGGATTTAATGCATGGAATTTGGAAAAAGGTTATGTAATGCGTGGCATTTGGAATTGGTCTTGGTTTAATATGCACTTATCAATTAGTCCCAAAAGCATAGTAAAAATGCAATTATAGGTATATATATACACAAGTTGGAATAATGATAATATGAGAAGGAGGCCAAGGCACCCCTCCATAATAGAGTGTGTCTAAGATTGGCATTCCAAAAACCACTTTTAGTCTATCACACAAATTTTCCACGTGTTGCAATATGATTGAAACACTTAGCAAGTGTGCACATGTCCAACCTACACAAAAATCCAAATTTTTCCAGTTGTCCAAAAATTTCAGCGGGCTATAAATTTTGTAAATGAGTTTCGTTTCCTGTAAACAAGATATCGACAGATTAGTATAATTTTTCTCCACACTTTCCAACTAACTAAAAATTATTTTGAAAAGTTATTAGATCAGTTTTTCTCTATGAGGATCCTCTGGATCATTCCTCCCCATTGAGAAAATTTTGGATCCCAAAAGTCAACTTAATTGGTGAATAGGTGAGGGTATTTCTTCCTCACCTTTCTGGTTTCCATCCATTTAGCTTTGTTCAGATGCATGCCTTTGAACCCAACATGAAGATACTCAATATATCCCCTTCACAAATTTCTTAATTTCCTGTCCAAAATGATGTCTTCCAGTAACTCATCAAGATACCCAAGAGAAAAATCATCAATGGAAGGCATTATGTTAGCATCATCATGATCAACAATCATAGGCAGTTCATACAATCTTAAATTCTCAACATTTACAATTGAGTATATTTGCATATATGGAGGCAAATCTAACCGAAAAGTGTTGTTACCAATTTTTTCCAATATTTGGAATAGACCATACCTTATAGGTTTCAATTTTTTACCTTCACCTGTTAACCTTTCCTTGCTGATGTGAAGCCAAACTGAATCACCAACTTTGACCTTGTGATCAATTCTATGTTTATGATGCCTGGATTTGTACTTATCCTAAATTTTCTCCAAGTGTTCATGGACATACTGATGAACTTGTTGAATTCTCTGAACAAATATTTTATCCCTATCAGAATCATTTGAACCATTAACAACAGTTTCCAGTCCATAATATACATCTAATGGAGAATTAGGCAGATATCCATAACAAGTTTCAAATGGAGACTTCAAAGTAGAAGAATGTAAGGCACGATTATAAACATGTTACACATAATATAGATGTTCATCCCATAAATTATGATGTTTGTCGCAATATCCCCTAAGAAAATTTACTACTGTGCAGTTTACAACCTCCATTTGACCATCAATCTGTGGATGAAAAGAAGTGCTCTTTTTCATTTTTGTGTCCATTAACCCCCACAATGTTGACCAAAATTCCCCAAGAAATCTAGAATCTTGATTAGATATAATTGAAGTAGGTAAACCAAAATGAACCCAAACAAACTAAAAAAACAAATGTGCAGCTCCCTCACTAGTTATTTGTTTAGTACATGGAACCAACACACAGATTTTGCTAAATCTGTCCACTACCACATATAAGTAATCATGTTTCTTCCATGTCATGGGAAAGCCTCCTACAAATTCCATGGAAAAACTTTCCTAAGTCTTTGTTGGAACAGGAAGAGGAGTGTAAAGTCCTAATTTCCTGCTACTTAGCTTGCTTATGGCACAAAGAACACATCCCTTAATATATCTATTTACATGTTCATGCATTCTAGGCCAATAACAAAATTTCTGTAAATGTGCAACTGTCTTACTAATACCAAAATTCCCTAAAATAAGATAAGTATGTGCTTCCCTAATCATATGCACATGCTCATTTTCTAGAATACAAAGTTTACCAGAATGATATAAAAATCCTTCGTGCAAATGATAATATTTTTCTCCTACTTGTTTCCCACTTACTAGATCCTCATACACTTCTCTAAAATCAACATCTTTAACATATTGTTCCTTGTAACTAACATGAGCTAAATAACTATGTTGTAAAATAATAGATGCTACTACCACTGGTGGTCTAGATAACATGTCAGAAACCTTGTTTTGAATACCTTTTTTATACCTGATTACAAGATGAAATTTTTGCAAAACTCCCATCCACCTGAAATGTCTAGACTGCTGCAATTTGGTTTGTATTTGCAAGTACTAAAGTGGTTGATGGTCAATATGTATAATTGTTTCTTTTCCCATTAAATAATGCTTCCACTTTTTAACACTTTGAACCAAAGAATACAACTCTTTATCATAAGTTGTATAGTTTCTTACCGCACTTGTAAAGGTTTCTGAATGGTAACACACCGATCATTTATTCTACATCAAAACTGCCCCCATTTCATAGTCACTAGCATCTGTCTCAATCTCAAATGAATGCTGCAAATATGGAAGTGCCAAGATCGGAGCAGTACTTATCTTCTCTTTCAGTGTATCAAAGGCTTTCTGTTGCTTTCCTCCCCACTGAAAGCCTTGTTTAATACTTGTCAAAGCATGTAAAGGAGATGCAATATATGAGAAGTTAGCAATACATTTTCTCTAGTACTGAACTACAGCTAGAAAACTCCTAACTTCCGTCACATTAGTGGGTCTAGGCCATTTCACAATAACCTCTATTTTTGCAGGGTCAATTCTCAATTCACCATTTCCTACAATATAACCCAAGTAAATTAAAGATGTTTTTCCAAATTCACATTTTGACATCTTCAAAGACAATTGATCTTTCCTTAGTGTATCTAAGACTTTCTAGATGTATTTAAGATGTTCATCGCATGACTTATTGAAAATAAGAATATCATCTAAGTAGACAATAATGAAATTATCAACGAATGGTCTAAAGATACCATTCATAACTCTCATGAATGTTTTCGGTGAATTGAGAAAACCAAAAGGCATCACTAACCATTCAGACAATCCCTGTTTTGTTTTAAAATCAGTTTTCCAAACATCACCTTCTGCAATTCTTACTTGGTGATAACCACTTCTTAAGTATAACTTAGTGAAATAAATTGCACTCTTTAATTGATTTAGTAAATCATCTATTTTAGGAAGAGGGTAATTATTCTTTATAGTAATCTTGTTTAAAGCACAAAAATCAACACACATTCTCCAAGTTCCATCCTTCTTAGGAACCAAAATAATTGGCAAACCACATGGGGATGTACTTGGACGAATTATAACTTAAGCCAAAAATTCCATTACCTGTCTCTTGATTTCCTCATTCTCTACTACTAACAACTAGTACATTCTGATATTGGGAAGAGGTGCATCCTGAAGCAACTGTATCTCATGTTGAACCCCTCTTTTGGGAGGTAAACCTTGTGGATCCTGAAAAACATCATTAAAATCATAAACAATTTTTACCAATTCATCCTTATGTTTCAGATCAAAAGTCTCAAAATCCATCTCATGTTCTTTCTCTTTGGCTTTGACCACAATGAGCACACAACTTTTTCTTGAGTTTAAAAGCCTTTTCATTTGACATGAAGTTACCAAGGATAAATTATTCTTTTCACGGTGAGCTCTAACAATAAACTCAATTCCATCCTTTACAAGCAAATATTTATTTTTTTCCCTAAAGAAGATTGCTTTACGATCATACAAATAAGGACTTCCCAAAAACCATCCCATAAATATCCAAAAGAACTACATCCAATTTAACCTCATCTATAAACTTGTCTATAATGGAAAATCTGAAAGTAGAAGTTTTAGTTACCTACAATTTCGCATCATCAAAAACCCATATGTTAGGATAAATTTTATTATCCTATTATTTAATTATGCATAGGTTAATTATTTATTTAATTTTAAATAGTTATATTGTTATATGGTTAATCAACCATATTTGTCAGTATGCATATTGTTATATTGTTTTCAACAATATATTTGTTTTTTATTTTGTTGCTTCCTGGGTGATTTGGAAGCTTGTTTATTCTGGTTTGTGGTTGCACTTGTGCAACTCATTTTCCCAGATGTATTTCGCTATGCAATATCTATAAATATTGCAGCCCATCCTCTGTAATTTTTTACTGATTGAGATCAATAAAATCTACATAGGCTTCCGTCCCTATTTCTCAATCAACATTTGGTACCAGAGCGAAATTTTGGCCCTGTGAAGGTGTGGAAGAGAGAGCAGCAGAGAGAGAGGAGATTGGAGACGTGTTTGCAGCATTTGAGAGCCTGTGCAGCCTCGTGCAAACTCCCAGCCCCATCCCTGCCTCCCCCACATCCGCCTGTTCCTTCCAGGTACTTGGAAGGAAAATTTTTTTGCACTGGTGCACTCAGCACTAGGCAAAATTAGCTACAGGTATTGGAAATAATATTTTTTTTCCAATAAAGGTTTTTTATCTACTGTATGTGGAGGTTGTTTAGCTTGTTTTGGAGGTCTATCTGTGCACCTGCAGTGAATCAAATAGAGCAAAATAAAATAAAAAAAGAGAAGGAGGCGGCCACCCTAGAAAATATACAGTGGAAGAAGAGTAGACAGCAGCCAAAACATCTTCCATGAGTTTTTCTTGATCTGGCAACCTGTACAAGGAGAAAAAAGCATTTTTTGAGAGCATATGCGCCCTTTGCTGTCCCATGCACGGCCTGCATAAGAAAAAATGTTTTGTTGGAGCTAAGAAACGCCATTCTCCTCATGCCCGTGCCATTCTCCATCTGCCACGGCCTGAACAAGCACAGGCAATAAAAAAACGTGCCCAGGGATCAAACACGCGCCCAGGCATTCAAAACGTAGTCCAAGGAAAAAATACAGTAAAAATACATGCATTACAGTGCGTCCAAAGGAAAAAATGCGGCCAGGAATTCAAACACGTGGCCAAGGAAAAAAATACAGCAAAAATACGGCCTGATCAGTGTGTGGGAAGGAGAAAATGCGGCCTGAGCAAGTAAATGTGGCCTGAGCAAGGAAATGAAGCTTCAGATCCAGTTTTTAGGCATTTACAACCCTAAAAACACCTCTTCACCAGCATGCGCCATGTGGAGGCTCACCAAGTTGCATTTTTTTTAGAGGTAAGTCAATTTATTTGTCAATAAATACAAATTGCTTCCTTCCATAGTCCAAGTGCCCCAAGTGGGCAAGTTGGTTAGTGCATGTGCCTTGGGAGTGAGAGGTTTGAGGATCAAATCCCACCAAAAACACTCAAAAAATCTCCTTTTGCATCTGGCGGATTTTTTGGTGGAACTACTAAATTTAGCAGGCTTTTTTGAATTTAGTTACGACTAACTAAATTTAGCGGAGAAATCCCTAACTTAGGGTAAAAAAAAAATTTCTCCTATTTGGTCTATTTTCTCATTCCAGACATTTTTTGCAAAAGGAGACCCACCTAAAAATTGCATTTTCAGCTATTTTTTTGCAATTTTTAGCATTTAGGGCTCAGGAGGTCACCAGGACCCCAAAACTGAAATTTTTTGCCTATTATTCAAAATTGTACTGCATATTGTACTAATTTGCAGGTTGCCATAGTCAACTGCAAAACTTTGTAACTGCTCAGAAACTGGTAGAATTGTAATACAAAAAAGTAAAATTGGTTCTGTAACACTCACGAGATCCTAGATCTCATTCGCAGCGTTCGGTATATACAGTGCCTCTGGGAAGCGCTTACGGGTAAAGCCGTCGCGACTACTACTGCACTTAACGCCTAATATAGCTGCAACAACATCATCTAGGCATCGTCCCTATAAATCGATGGGGAGTAATAAGGTCACAATGCACACAATATGAACCATCCCATCCGTCTGTGAACGATTGCAAGACATAAATCCGGACTGAGAAATTATCTGAGTATATAGCGAAGTTACGCGCGTGTATGAGGATATTTCTTTGAGCCGGTGTCAATAATCACACAGACCCCATCAGTATTGTCTTTGTACCATGTATCGAATTCTTTCACGTACGTTAACGCCTCTTTCACGTACCGCCGGGTATATAGAAAGGGCGAGCTTCTTCCACGTACCGACGGGTATATTGGAAGGGCGCGTATATAGAAAGGTTCAGTATATCGGACTGACGGTATATAGATTGCGAGACCTTATACCTGGAGTGATAAGAGCCAAACCCTGTCAGTGATCTCTGCAAAATGGGCACCAATGCCCCCAAATTTTTTCTTCTAGATTCACAAGTGCTCAGAGGAAGCCACTATGCTGCTTGGAAGACAAAAATAAAAACACAACTTGAGTTTGAAGAAATATGGCCTGTTGTGACTGGTACTCTAACCAGATCACCAACGGATGCAACACAACAATGACAATTTGATAGAGCAGATCAGAAAGCAAAACTCATCATCTTGTTTGGAGTATCCGATGATGTGCAAGTCCACATTCGAGATGCCACATCAGCAAAAGAATCTTGGGATAAGCTGAGCACAATATATGAGGCCAAGAAAAAGAATGTCATACTCAATTTGCAGAGTCAGTTACATACATTGAAATTCAAACAGAATGAGAAAATTTAAGCCTTCCTAAGAAGAGTTGCAGAGTTGAGGGCTTCACTTCTAGACCTAGGAGAAGAGGTCAAAAATGAGTCTCTCGTTCCCATTGTTCTGAGAGCTCTCCCTTCTTCTTATCAAATTTTTTTCATAACTCTAAACTTGTCAAATACAACAATTAGTTTTGACAAGTTAGTAAACCTACTACAACAAGAGGAAGCAATGTACAACAAGGATGATGAAGAGGAGAAGGCACTGTCTTCACATCAAAAATGGAAAGGAAAAGGTAAAGGAAAACCTAAATCCTATCAGAAGACCCCACATCAGAATTAGTATCATGGGGACAATCAACAGAAGAAGTGATGTCCAATTTGCAAAAGAGGACATGACTTGCAAGAATGTTGGTTTAACACATATAAGAAAGGTTCATCAAGCAATTCTGGACCACAACAAAAATAAACTTACAAGGGACATTCAAACAATTATCACGGGTAGAAAAAGGGGAACTGGAAAAGAAGACCCCACCAGCAAGATAATATTGCTGAGCAACAAGATCAGTTAGACAATGAAGACTTCTTGTTCACTGCTCTATTAAGTGAACCATCCACGTCATCTAGTGATGTCTGGTATGTTGATTCGGGAGCCACTCGACACATGACCGGCCACAGAGACTGGTTTATTTCAATGAGGGACATGCCATCGAAAAATCATGTTTCGTTGGGAGATGATTCTTCATATACAGTTCAGGGGATTGGAAACATTTCTCTACCCCTTGGTTCACGCAAATGCAAACTATCAGATGTTCTATATGTCCCTGGGTTGACAAAGAATCTTCTTTCGGTCAGTCAACTCCTAGATCACAACCTGAAAATTGACTTTGATAGTCAATCCGGCAAGAAAATGTGTTTGATTCGAGATAAATCTAGAGGCTCGAAAATAATTGCAAAAGCCTCAAATGTGGGATGAATGTTTCAACTTGATTTCATTCACAAAAATGATCAAGCAGTTATGGCATCGGAGATTTGGTCATGTAAGTTTCAAATATCTCGAAACACTTCACCGGTGTAATATGGTACATGGGCTACCATCTCTTCAGAAGGATACAGACAAGTGTCCTCACTGCTTAGCAGGGAAACAACACAGAGTTTCATTCCAAACGAGTACTTTTCGAGCTCATGGTAAACTTGACCTAGTTCATACCAATCTATGCGGTCCAATGCAGCCAAGTCATTCAGGGTTCTAGTACTTCATGCTCTATGTTGACGACTATTCATGGAAAATGTGGATTTTTTGTCTTCGCAAGAAAAGTGAAGCCTTTGAAACATTCAAAAAGTTCAAAGTGGTAGTTGAGAAAGAAACTGGTCGCCACATCCGAACTCTCCACTCAGATCGAGGGGGGGAATTCACCAGTGATGAGTTCAGAGACTATCTACAAACTCACGGGATTCATCGAAAAATGCCTCCTCCACACACACCGCAACAAAATGGTGTTGTCGAGAGAAGAAATCGTACTATCATGGAAATGGTGTGATGCATGATCGATGATTCCGAACTTGCAAAGACATTTTGTGCAGAAGTAGCAAAAATAGCAGTGTATTTGTTAAACAGAGTGCCCACAACTGCTCTTGATGGAATTACACCACAAGAAGCATGGTCAAAGAGGAAACCATCCATTGCACACCTCAGAGTATTCGGGTGCAAAACCAGCATGCACATACCCAAACAGAACAGAAAGAAATTGGACATGAAGTCACAAAATCTCATCTTCATTAGATACAGTGAAGAGACTCTTGGGTACAGACTGATGGATCCTAAGACCAGAAAAGTCTACACAAGCAGAGATGTTGAGGTTTTTGAGAAGAAGGAAGCAGAGACTCCTCCTCTGGACTCGCAAGATGTAGAATTTTCACCAGTTGTAAAAGTTGAAGCAAATGTTCCCTCAGAAGATGAAAGTGATGATGGGGATGATGGTGTTGATCAGATAGAACCACAACCCATGGGAACAGCTCAACGTATTCCTAAATGGTGTACAAGCACATTACGAGATGCAAGACTGGATGCTCCACCGGATACATCCACCCCTGGACCACGGACTCGTAGTAAAGCAAGAGAAGAAGTTAACTTTGCTTTGATGAGTAGAGTTATTGAAACAGACGAGCCCTCTACAGTCCAGGAAGCCCTACAGTCAAAATCTTGGAAAGATGCCATGGATTATGAATATCAATCAGTGATGAAGAATAACACTTGGTAGCTTGTCAATCTTCCACTAGGGAAGAAACCCATTGGTTGCAGATGGATATACAAAACTAAGTACAAAGCAGATGGGATAGTGGACAAGTGCAAAGCAAGACTTATAACAAAGGGGTACGCACAGAAAGAAGGCATTGACTATGAGGAGACATTTGCTCCCACAGCTAAGATCAAAATGATCAGGATGATCTTTGCTCTAGCTGCTCAATTTGGATGGAAAGTTCACCAAATGGACGTAAAAAGTGCCTTCCTGAATGGAGATTTACAAGAAGAAGTCTACATGACTCAACCTGAGGGATATGTTGTACCTGGTCAAGAAGAAAAGGTATGAAGACTCAGGAAATATCTGTATGGCCTCAAACAGGCACCTCGGGCATGGTACATCAAGATTGATGAGCATCTCGTACAACATGGATTTGTCAGAAATCCATACGATCCCAATCTCTACCTCAAAAAGCAAGGGGGGGAGATGGTGATTGTTGTAGTTTATGTCGATGATCTAGTCATCACTGGAAATTTAGTGAAGATGATTGATGAAACAAAGAAAGATCTTAAGCGATCATTCGACATGACTGATCTCGGGCTTATGCACTACTGTCTTGGACTGGAAGTATGGCAGAAAGAGAATCACATCTTTGTTTCTCAGATGAAATATACCAAGACAACGCTCGAGAAGCTTAGGATGATGGATTGCACACCAATTGCTACACCAATGGAAAACAGATTACAGTTATCTCGTTCAGATCCATCTCCTGAGGTAAGTGCCACTCTCTATCGGCAGCTGATTGGGAGTCTCATTTACCTGACCTACACTAGACCAGATATCAGCTTTGCAGTGAGCTATCTATCCAGGTTCATGCAGGAACCCAAAATTTGTCATTGGAAAGCAGCAAAGTGCATTTTGAGATATCTCAAAGGCTCAGTGGATCTTGGTCTAGAATACAAGAAGAACGAAAACTTCTTGACTGGATATTCAGATTCAGATCATGTAGGTAACATTGATGATAGAAAATCCACTTCTGGATTTGTATTCTTTATGGGATCTAGACCAATATCATGGGGAAGTAAGAAACAATACTTTGTTTCTCACTCTTCGATAGAAGCCGAGTATCGTTCTGTAGGAGAAGCTGTCTGTGAAGCGATTTGGCTACGTCGCATACTGGAAGGACTTGGAATACCACAGGACAAACCGACTACCATGTATGTTGACAATGAAGGTGTTCTCAAACTTGTTCGCAATCCAGTTTTTCATGAGAGAACAAAGCACATTGAAGTTCAGGTTCATTTCATACGCGAACATGTGTTAAAGCACAACATCTAGCTTCAGTTTTGTCCAACAACTGAACAACGAGCAGATATTTTCACAAAATCACTTGCATGTGACAAGTTTGAGTTGTTCAGAGCATTTCTCTCCTCATCTCTTCAAACAATTCACAATTAAGGGGGGGAATGTTAGGATAAATTTTATTATCCTATTATTTAATTATGCATAGGTTAATTATTTAATTAATTTTAAATAGTTATATTGTTATATGGTTAATCAACCATATTTTTCAGTATGCATATTGTTATATTGTTTTCAAAAATATATTTGTTTTTTATTTTGTTGCTTCCCGAGTGATTTGGAAGCTTGTTTATTCTGGTTTGTGGTTGCACCTGTGCAACTCATTTTCCCGGATGTATTTGGCTGTGCAATATCTATAAATATTACAGCCCATCCTCTGTAATTTTTTACTAATTGAGATCAATAAAATCTACACAGGCTTCCATCCCTATTTCTCAATCAACACCATCCTAACAGATAAGGCTTAGGATGTGGTTTAGTTTTGAGTCCTAGTTTCTTAACAATCTCCTCAGAAATTAGATTAGCTTGGGATACACTATCAAAAAGAGTATCAATTTTTGTATGCTTTTAAATTACTCTAATGTGGAAAAGCTCATTCCTTTTCTTATCATCATGTATAGTTTGTTTACTAGAAGAAGATGCAACATTTTTAGTACTATTGTTGGAAATTGAAAGTTTTGATTTACCTTAAAAATTCATAGCTATGATCTTGGTTTCATCACCTGAATCTGACCCAAGATCATGAATTACAGTGTTTGTTTTCTTTTCCTTTCCTTTATTAACCATCCATTTAGGTTTCATTTCAGGATGTAATTTCCAACATTTAGACTCATGATGGTTCTTTTTACAATGATTACAAAATGTTGTTTCATCTACCTTCTTAACAGTAGAGTTTGTCTTATGCTTACCCTTTCCTTTTCCTTGTTCTTTCAAACTTTTTCCTTTAGATTGCTTGTTCTTTTGTTTAAAAGAAGAGAAAGAGGAATCCTTTGTCATTTTCCCTTGTGATTCCAAATGGGTTGCTTGAACACATACTACATCAAGATTAGTAGGACCTAAAACAAGTATCATATGCCTTAGATAACTATGCAATCCACCAATATATTTAAGTAGTGTTTCTTCTGTGTTTAGGGAAATTCCCAGAATTAGAGCCCTTTTCCTAAATTATTTTGTGTATTCTTGAACACTTTTTCCCTTACTTTGTCTTAATGTTTTCGAATCCATCATATCTTGTTGCTTATAACCAAGAGGATAAAATTGTTGCCTAAGATTTGAAAGAAATTCAGACCAAGAAGTGATTTCTATACCTTTGGTTTCTTCCACTTCCTAAAGCTTACTCTCCCACAAAATGAGTGTTATGCCACCCATCCAAAGATTTACTAGATGAATCTTTGCTTCATCATCAACAATTCTATGAACCCTGCAATATACTTTTGTCTGCTTAACCCAGTTATCTAACTTCTTTGCATTTATCTCTCCAATATACATAGGCAATTCAAACTTGATATCTAACTTTAATGAAGGAAAATCAGATTTCAAAGGGTCTCTTTTAGGATTATCAGAACTAGATCTTTCATCTTTCTTACCTTCTCTAGTTCCCTTTCCCTTTGTCTATCTTGGTACATTTCTTCACCATTTCCTTCATCTGTAGGAATTATTGACGAAAGTTTTCTTCCTCTCGATCTGTCATTGTAGGACTTCAAGATCGGCTGGTACCAATTTTGGGATCTCCTTCAACTAACTCTCCTTCACCCTTCTTAGATTGAGACCTTGTTAACATCCAACACACAAATTTCAATCCAAAAACTGTTAATTTGAACCAAAATCATTCAAAACCAACTATGATACCAGTGATCTGAAAATCAAATTTAACTAGCAATTGTTTACACGACAAAATTTTCTTTGTATTGATTCTCAATTTAAATTTAAAGGATTACGACCTCTTTTTAAATAAAATATTAAAACCTACAAGTACTATGCAAAAATACAGAGAAATCAAGAGAATTCACTAGCAATTTGACACAAATTGTGATAATGGAGTTCAACACTTGAGGCCTACATCTCCGAGTTTGATTGAATGGGACCGATCTATTAAAATATTGAAAATAATTCTTTACTAAGAATTCTACAAAATTCTAACCTTCTCACCGTCTTCCTCTATAAAAAACAACAGGGGTTGCTTTTTACTTCTCCTCAAAATTCCACTCCTAGCTCAAGTTTTGAGCATTTTAATATTTTACACAGTTTGAATGCCTGTACATGTACAAAATAACTCCTTTTATAATGTTTCTCAAGTAGTGGTTCGGTGGTCAAGACCCTTATCTTTTACTATGGAGAGAAAGGTTCAAATCCCCTTATCTCCATCTCCTTAGGTGCCTCCTATGGGATTTATCCCACATTTATAGCTGGAGGATAGTTTAGGTGCTTTATTAGGTTTGTTTTCCCACACATGTAGTTGGCTATGAGAGCCATTTGAATGGTCAAACCTATTTGGGTGGCTAATGGGGTGCTTTGGGTATATTTTGACATTAAATAGTGGATATGTGCTATGTACATAGGTGGATTTTAGTATATCTTTGCAAGATATGTGATTGGCTTAGAATTTGGGATTTAATGCTTGGAAGTTGGAATTTAATGCGTGGAATTTGGTAAAAGGTTATGTAATGCATGGCATTTGGAATTGGTCTTGGTTTAATATGCACTTATCAATTAGTCCCACGGGCATAGTAAAAATGTAATTACAGGTATTGTTGTATATATCTTCCCCCCAGGTAGATATAGACAAGCGGAAGAATATGGAAACCAAAGAAATTCAAACCTCAGCACATGGCGCACGGAAATGGCGCACAACAATGAGTGTCAACATGAGAATGTATGCACCAAGGCGCAGGAAAGTGGCGCACAGAAATGGATGTCGACAATGTAATGGATGCGCCCTTGGCGCACGGAAATGGCGCACAACAATGAGTGTCAACAGGGAAAAAGTTGCGCCTTGGCGCACATAAGAGGATGTCGACACAAATGTAAATGCGCCCTTGGCGCACAGAAGAAGATGTCAACATAGAAATAGACGTGCCCTTGGCACACAGAAAGGAATGTTGACATGGGAAAAGTTGCGCCCTTGGCGCAGGTAAAGTGGCGCACGTAAACATGTGTCGACACAAGCATGAATGCGCCTTTGGCGCACAAAAAGGGTTGTCGACACAAGCATGAATGCGCCTTTGGCGCACAAAAAGGGTTGTCGACACAAGCATATTTGCACCTTTGGCACCCGAAAAGGATTGTCAACATGCATATGGATGCGCCAAGGCGCACCTTCAGGAGGCGCAACATTCTGAGCGCTGACAGGAAGCAGACCCTGACCCAGATATTCAAATGGCCATAACTTTTGACTGGGAGCTCCGATTCACACAAGGTTGGACTTTTCGGAAAGCCTACGGCATCCTCTACCTAACTACGACTGGATATCTTTAATTGGGTGGGAACAAGTTCTTAAAAATGTAAAATACAGTTTGCCACTTTTGGGGTTTGATATGGTCCTCACCTACCACCATAATGAGATGAATTAGATACAACCTGAGGTGGTTGGGGTAGATTTGGACTTTCTCTCTCTTCTCTCTCTCATTCTTCCTATAAATTGTAAGGAGGGGATTCTTTCTAAAGGTTGGACATTCTTGTTTTGCCCCTCCCTTCTTCTCTTTGGCAGGTGAATCTGTGGAGTTAAAACCTCCCATTTAAAACTGTAATGCAGCTTTGCCTCTTGGCATTTTGCAGTGTGTTGTATCAATCTTTGGAGCAAATTAATTCATGTCTGTGGATGATTATCAACCCTCTCAGTGTTTATTTGCATCTTCTTGATCTTTCACTGTAAATCTGGTTATCTGTGCATGATCTTGCATTACATTTTTTTTTGGTCTGTGTTTATTGGCAAGACAGATGTTCTTCATTCCTCGGTGCATCACCTCTGTTAGTTTAGGTTTTTATTTTCTGCATTTTCTTCCCCCTGTCTCCTTGGAAAATTAGATTAGGTTTTGAGTAGACCTCTACATTTTTTACGTGTGCATCTGAACAGAGGAATAGGAACCGGCCTTCATCCGGAGAGCTTTTCCGATTTCGCAAGGTCCCACACTTGGGAAAAGCTCCATGTTATGCAATCACACTGAGAATCTGTAACCCATCGAGTTACAGAGTCCCAGGGGTGCTGTGATTCGACATCAACAGGTATATATATACACAAGTTGGAATAATGATAATATGAGAAGGAGGCCAAGGCACCCCTCCATAATCAAGTGTGTCCAAGATTGGCATTCAAAAAACCACTTTTAGTCCATCACACAAATTGTCCACGTGTTGCAATATGATTGAAACACTTGACAAGCATGCACACGTCCAACCTACACAAAAATCTAAATTTTGTCAGTTGCTCGAAAATTTCAGTGGGCTATAACTTTTGCAAACAAGCTTTGTTTCCTACAAACAAGATATTGATGGATTAGTCTAATTTTTCTCCACACTTTCCAACTGACTGCAAATTATTTTAAGAAGTTATTAGATCATTTTTTCTCTGTGAGGATCATCTAGATCACCTATGCTAATGGTATTACTTTAATTATTGATTGAATCCTAATGGGAGACTATCTTAAGTTTTGTACATTAAATAATCCTAACCTCTAATGAACTATACCTAAGATCCTAAACTAAAGTTTCTAACATATTATTAAAGGGACCTAACCTATTCACATCGACCTAATCTAAGGAGACGGGAGTTGGAATTTTTGGCAAGTAGATTGGGATGGTGGTGACACCATTCCAAATGAACCGATAGTTTTAACTGTGAAATTTAAATTTTGGTATTGACAAACTTGGTCGAGGCTTAGGGGAAAATGGAAGATTGCCGAGCTAGCAACTTTGCTATTTCTAATGGAATTTTTTTCTTAACTAATAGATATAACAAGAAGAGGATAAGCATAGACAAGAGTTTTTGGAAGGACTCTGTCACTCCTTTGGGCATTTATTATTCTTGATTGGAGTGAAAACCGTTTGGGGAATATTAAGGAGGTTTGAGGAAATATAAACATTTTTGGTTTTAATGTTTCATTTGGATTTTTGGAGCTTTGGAGCTCTCCATGTTGTTTTCCATTCTTTCAAACCTCCAGCATGAATCGGTTACATGAATAATTTCTCCCTTGCATGGTGCAAATTATGGAAAAATATGAGCATGGAAGCTATCATAAGATAGCGAGAAAAGTTTTAGTGGACTTTGTTGACATTATTAATAGAAATATTGTTGTGGGAGTTTTACATGAAGGATTGAGGTGAGAAAAGGAAGATAAGAGAACTATCAGGCATGATAGGTCTTATCTCATTAAAATCTCTTGTTTTTATTTAATTGTTTTCATATAAAGAATGCTGCTCTTCATGAAAATGTCTCTAAGAATGTCTTCTGGAATGGTTGTTTGTTATTTTTCTTATGTGTGTGTTTATTTTGGACATAGTCTCTTTGATATGAATAAGTTTTGTGCAATAGAATATTTTAATGAGTTCAAGTTTCGAATTGAGTTGGACAAAAAATGTGTTACTTATTTAGAAAATTGGGTATGAATATAAAAGGCATTCTTTGTTTTGATATACATATGTCTCCTCGTTTTGTATCCCTGTAGCGTTTAAATGTTTTTTTCAAGGATTATGTGAAATTATCTTGAACCTTGGAACTCTCATCTTGAAGTAAAACTGAGTTTTGATTAATGTTATTAAGTTTCGACTTGTCTGCCATATTAAATAGGGGACTGTAATAGAACTTCTATTTCAGTTGATGGTCTTTCATTTTGGTTGTATTATCATTTTTTTGATGGTTGACTCATTCTTGAATGCCTGTTGGGATTCTTGTTTCAGTTCTTATTCCTTCATTTCGATTAAGATGGTAACCAACCTTTGATATTTTTTTGTTTCTATGGAGATCTTGATTTGACCCATACTGGGTATTCGCGAAGGTTGTTTTTGAGCACTGCAAAAGCATATTGTTTTGGTGAAGGATGGAGTATTTGTCCTTACAAATTTTAGTTTGTATCATTGTTAAATTTACCCTTCTTGGGTCATCTTGTATGAGAAACATGGATTGGCAATACTCTATCTCCCTCTCTTTTCTGGGCTTGTTTTTCATTGCTCAAATACCCTTCTCAAGTCAGCTCATGTTTTTGGAACTTGATGAATTTTTGAAAAGATCCTAGATTTTTACCCTCTCAATCTGGGTTCATTTTCTTTAGATATATATTCCTATGTTGAACTTTAATATTTGAGAGTTGTATTGGAGTATTGTGTTTTTCTTGTAGACCTTGTTTATCCTTGGCGATTCTTGTTTTGGATCATCGTGTTTCCTTGATGACGATTGCAATTTTTGTTTATTCCTTTAAAACAAATCCTTGAAACTATACTCACATCTTTGGGTTAGTTTTAAGGTCTATGTGTATTTCTTTCTCCTAATGTAGTTCATTTCAATAATTTGGACGATTTGAGCTCTGCTTTGATCATAATTAAGGATGTTTTCATTTCTTAAAATTGAGATCTTGGTCTTTTTGGGGTAAGACCCTACTCTACGTTTATGTTCATGAAATCATTTTTATTTCCTTCTCCATTAGCTTGTATGTGGAAGATTATGAGTATTCAATTTTGATTTTTTTTAGATGCATGGTTATGGTGGATATGTTTTGTTCAAACAAGTACTGAACTTAGGTTTTCAATGACACGTCCTTATAGAACTTTGTATCATGTGTTTAATTTTTCTTGTGAAGGCTTGAGCCAAATCTCCTGTATGCTATACAATGATGATTATCTATATTTCCAAGTTAGTTCTTTGTTTGAAGTGAACCTCTTATAATGAAGGTAGGAATTATAAAGTAGGGTAATTAGAAAGGTTTGTTATCCAAGTTGGATCTTTCATATTTTTATATCAAACCTTATTAGTAGTTGATATGAAATTGACTGGTATAGGGATAACATTACGTTCATGTCAATTCAATATATTTTAGATCAATTCATTTTCTCTAGATTTATTTTGATCTAACTATGTTATTAAGGAAATTTTCTTAGAGAATTACATTGAAACCGTTGAGGACAGATCACGACTTTAATTAATTCATTTCTTAATTGGTTGCAGTTTGGAATGTTATCATGTTGAAATGATTATCATAACTGTGGTTTAGATGGAATTAAATTATGATGGTTTAATTAATTTATTTTATGGACAATGAAACTTATATAAATTTAGCGACTCTTCTCTGTATCTGATTTTGTGACTATTAGGGGAAGTCTTTCTTATTGACCTTATTATTGTGTACTTGGAAATTTTTCATTAACAATGTTCCTTTTATGAAACATTTGGATAAAAGCATATTGTTTTAATGTTATACTATTTATCATGCTTATTTCTTGTGAAATGACTCATGCTAACAATTTTTCAGATGGACTTCATGAAAAGTGAAAGGAGAAAGAATTATAGAAAGTTACATTTTTTTACTAATGAAATAATTTTTTTTCATTCATATGATTTATGTATTGAATTTTTCTCGAAATGTACTTGATGGAAAAACTATGAAGATGTATTGAAATTAGTTTTTTAATTGTGAAACATTTTTCGTATAAACTTATGGAATATTAATTAAGTGGGGAGTAAAGTGATATCTCTTTTGATTAATGAATTATTATGAAGGGTTGTTGATTTCTAATTTATTCTAAAGTCTTATATGACTTGGATTTGTGTAATATTTCTAAATATTAACATGCATGATGGGACCTTATGGACATACTTAAATACTGACATTCATGACTTAATGGAATCAAAGGTATAAAATGATACTAGGAATAAGGATCTATACTTATAGTTTCGATTCATTTCATTTTGGGAAACTGTATAACTATGTTGATTATGATTGATAGATCCTTATTCGAAAAAAGGGAATAAGGATATTTTATACATAATCATGTGGATTTCTCATTTTGAAATTAAACCATATGTTATCTGATTTATTTAATAGGAAATTAGTTCTTAATAAGAAAGAAAATGATATTTCCTTTTATCATTAAATAATAACTATGTATGTTATCTTATTAAGTGAATATGTTTAAATAATGAATGATGATTGGTTGTATTCTCCTTACCTGTAAACAATAAATGGAAATAGGAAATATTAAAAGAGTTAATAGAATTTTTTAGACATTATGATATCTCTAAGTCTAATGTAAAAGCTTTCAATCAAGTTTGTTACAATGATAAATTGTAGTAAGAAAACTTAATGATCTTACTCTCTTAATATCGAATTTAGATATATCGATGAATGAAAATAATGGTTTAAGATTAAATTGTTCATATACATGAATGCATATTTTATCTACATACCTTATATTGGTGTAAAATTACATATTGTATCCTTCTTTGGGTCAATTGTACATAGTGAAACCTTAGGTGTGTTTTTAACGATAAATTAAACAAGATAATAAATTGATGGGTTAATGATCTAATGTTCTTAAGTATGTTAGTTTAGTTGAAGGAAATCAATTGGTTGTATTATAGGAACTACAGTAGAGTACCCTCATAATGACAAGATTCATTACAAGGATGTTGTGATGCATCCAACTATACTTAAAAAACCCGTTTAGTTCAATTAATTTGATTGAGATAAGTGGGAATTCGGTTCATAGTTATACTCTAAACATAGATAAACAAATAGACTAGTGTAGTGGTCAACTCATGTTGACTTACGGTAAATAAACATACCCAATTGACAAAATTAGAGTGAGAGTGTCTATGTATCCTTAGTCACCATGAGTATTCTTCCACACTAGTGCATGTAAGATTCCCTTATTTAGTTTGAAAATTTTACTTAGGTTTTGTTGACAGTAGCCAAGGGTGACCAATCTAGATAATAGTACGAGTTTGGTGAAAGACATATTCCTTTCTACGAGTATGTTGTCTTGGAATGTAAACATGTTTTAAAACTTTGGCCAAAGTATTGCAAGATACTTGTGTTATCTTATATCACCTAGTCTAAGTTGCAAGATTTCAGATGAATATCGGTAAGAGATATTCAAATAGGATTCTTAGATAGAACACTTGAGTGACCCTTAAAGGTTCTAAGAACCAATTATACATAGTATACACTTGAACAAGTTAACATGAGAGATCAGTTTAATACTGATTCATGGAATGAAAGATCAGGGTTTTCACCGATTCAATACAGTTGCATATGGATTTTTGTTATGATATGGCTTGGAAATGGAGTGTGTGTTCTGAATTATATTAATTTAGAATAGAGAAAATTATGTAAAAAAAAACATTACCTTATTTATATCATAAAAAGTGGATGTTACATTTTGGTATCAGATCTGAAGGTTGCAACTCTTGGACCTATTGAGTCCATATATGATAAAAACTTAATTTCTTGTTAAGAAAAATTTTTTAGAACAAGGGGAGATGCTACAAATAATCTACCTCCAGGTAGAGAGGAAGCTATTGAAAAAAAACGTGATGAGATTCTTGCTTCCCTGTTAGACACAAGAGATTTCCTTACTTTACTTAAACAACAAGTAATGGGTAATGAAGAGGAGGAAGATGATGATGATAATAAAAATTAGCCACCTCCATTAAATAAAACCAATGCTGGAAATTTGGGCATTGATAACAATAATGCAGCAAATAACAATGTTGTGAATGTCAATAATAATGCTATAAATGCAAATACAAATGTACCTAATCTTCCAGAAAATAAAAAGGCAAGAATAGCAGATGAACTTACTAATGACATAAAGAGGATAATTACACAAAATTTAGATGACACTACACTAGGGGATGGGGCTGAGAATTGAATCTGTGAAATGGAGAAGTACTTTGTAATAAGGAACTTCTCAGAAGAAACCAAAGCAATATGGGGAGCTTATCAACTTCCCCATGAGGCATCCTTTTGGTGGAATAACTATAAGGCTGAACTTAACATTGATGAATCAAGAATTACATGGGATAAATTTAAGAGATATTTTAGGAAACGTTGGCTACCAAAACTCTATTATGATAGAAAAATGATAGAATTTCAAAATTTAATTCAAGGAAAGTTAACTGTAACTGAGTACTGGGAGAGGTTTACCAAACTTCTCAAGTACGTTCCTCATTATCAAACTGACGAGAATTTTATGATACATAAGTTTATTATGGGATTGAATCTTGTCATAGGGGTAGAAGTAGATGTGCAAAGCCCAACCACTATGGAAGGGGCTGTAGAAAAATCCGTAAGGCAAGAACAAAAATTGAAGGCAATTTTTGTTCATAAAGAAGAAAATCGAAAGATAATTTCCAAAACTTATTTGTCACTTGCACCTAATAAGGTGGCATGGAAAAATATTTGGCTCAAAAAAAAGTTTGTGATTGATAACAATAAGAAAAAACAACAAATAAACTTGATGCGAACATTAGAAACATTTTTTTGAAGAATAACAATAATGGGTAGAAATTTTATGGAGGTCAAAACAACAATTTCAAGACTGGAAATAATTTTGAACCAACAAGAGGACCTATAGGGGGCTATTTTAATTATGGCCAGGATCACTATGCAAATCAGTTCCCTCTAAAGATAGATGACGGTAACCAACAACATAAAATACATGCTGCAATAGCTTATAAGCAAGATGAAAAGCAAGGTACACCCATAGAAGTGCCAGGTAAATTATTTGGTACACCTGTTACTATACTTTTCAATACTAGAGATACATGATGTTTTATTTCTAGTAAATTAGCTACAAAATTAAAATGAAAATAAGGAATAATGGAAAAATCTTGGATTGTACTTTATGGTAATAGTGTTGTCTATACTGTTAGTAAATGTCTTTTTGGAGCAGTCTTAGAGTTACCAAGTTTTTCCACTGAAGTAGATCTTTATGTTGCTCCTTTGGGGTCATATGATGTCATATGTGGTGTTAACTGGCTTGTTGATCATAAAGCAAAAGTTGATTATTTTGAAAAACACATTAGATGCCTTGATGATTTGCAGAAAATAATAGACGTTTAAGGGGTAAAACGATAAATTTTAGTTGGGAAATTGTCAACTATGCAGCTTAACAAGGAAAAAAACAAAGGTTGTACATTATATACAGTAAAAAATTCTAAAATAGTAGAAAAGGATAGTGATTTCTTGGAGAAGCATTCGTTGTTAAGAGATTTTAGTGACATGTTTCTAGAAGAACTCCCTGGTCTTCTACCTAAATCAAAATCTAAATTTTTAATAGAAATAAAACATGGAACTAGACCTATTTCTAAGGCACCTTATCGGATGAATACAATTGACCTAGTAGAACTTAAGGAAAAGTTACAAGATCTGTTGTCTAAAGGTTTGATGAGAACGAGTGTCTCACCTTGGGGAACACTGGTAATTTTTTTGAAAAAGTATGGAACACTTAGACTTTGTATTGATTACAAAATTTTAAACAAAGCAACAATAAAACATAGATATCCACTTCTTAGAATTGATGATTTGTTTGACCAAATACATGGTGAATCTGTATATTCAAAGATAGATATTTGTTCTTGATATCATCAATTGATAATTAAGGATGAATATATTTATAAAACAACTTTTAGAATAAGGTATGGAAATTATGAATTCATGGTTTTACCTTTTAATTTAAAAAATGCACCTACAACTTTTATGAATTTAATGAATAATATCTTTCACGAATACTTGGACTAGTTTGTACTTGTATTCTTGGGTGATATTCTTATCTATTTTAACAGCATTGATGAACATCAAGAGCATTTAAAAATTGTACTTGAAGTTTTTAGAAAGAGAAAATAGTTTGGTAAGTTGTCTAAATGTTATTTTTATGAAACAAAAGTGCACTATTTAAGACATGTCATAAGAAAATATGGAATAGTAGTTGATCCATCAAAGATTATCTCCATAACTGAATTTCCTACACCTAAAAATGTACATGAAGTTAGAAGATTCATGGGGATTTCTGGTTATTATAGAAATTTTGTTAAGGTCTTTTCAAAAGTCACTTCCCCAATTACTTCATTACAAAAGAAAGACAAAAATATTGTGTGCAGTGATAAATATGAAGCAACATTTAAAACTCTAAAAGAAAAACTAACTTCTACACCTATTTTGGCTATACCAGATCCAAATGGAAGCTTTACGGTAGTTACAAATGCTTCTGGTGAAGGAATATGATGTATTATATTATAAGATGATCATGTTATAGCTTATGAGAGTAGGAAACTCAAGTTACATGAGTTGAATTATGCTCCCCATGACCTAGAGTTTGCTACCATAGTTCATGCACTTCAAGTATGGAGACATTATGTCTTAGGTAGAATTTTTGAGTTAAAAACTGGCCACCTTGGTCTGAAGTATATTTTCACTCAGTCAAATCTTAATGTAAGATAACAAAGATGGTTAGATTTTTTTTCACAATATTATTTTGAAATAAGTTACATTAAAGGTAAATAAAATATAGTGGAAGATACACGAAGTCATAGAAAACATATTTCTACACGTGAAACTTTGAGAACTCAATTTAAGGATGAAGTAAAGAGTATAATGGATTCTTATTTTTTATTCAGTAGGTAAAAACAACACTTTTTGCAGATCCTAATGATGCAAGATACAAAGGTTTTAACTTTGATAATGAAGGAATTTTAAGATATGAAAAGTGAGCATATGTACCTTTGGGAAATGAATTAAGAGAAAATTTAATGATGTAACCTCATAATTCACCTTACTCAGGACATCTCGGTGTTATAAAAATGATTGCTGATGTAAAAAACAATATTTTTGGAAAGGGATGAAGAGAGACATAAGTGATTTTGTTTCACATTTCTTGGAATTTTAGTGTGTTAAGGCTGAGCATATGCACCTAGCTAGTTTATTGTATCCCCATAGTATACTGCAATAGAATTGATAAGTAATAAGTATGGATTTTTTTCAGGGGCTGTCTATGTCTATAAATAAACATGATGCTATTTTAGTTGTGGTTGAAAAATTAACAAAAGTAGAAAATAAAAAATATTTTTGCATGAAATTTTAAGGTTATATGGAGTACGTGAATTGATTATCTATGATAGAGACACTCGAATGACATCTCATTTCTGGAAAATGTTGAATATAACCTTAGGAACAAAACAAAATTTTAGTTCCACATACCATTCATAAACATATGGTCAAATATAAAGAGTAAATTAAGTTTTGGAGGATATGTTATGAATGTACAGTATGGATAAGTAGTACAAATGTGAACAATACCTTCCTTTAGTTGAATTTTCTTACAATAATACTTATCATTCCTTTTTAAAAATGACACCTTCTGAAGAATTATATGGAAGGAAATGTAGAACTCCAATTAGTTGGGATAAAATTGAAGATATAGAGGTAATTGGACCTAAAATGCTTACCGAAATGGAACAACAAGTGAGAGTAATTTGTGAAAGATTAAGAGAAGTTGTTGATAGGTAGAAAAGTTATGCAGATCTGAAAAGAGTCGATAATAAATTTGAGCTTTGTGAAGAAGTATTTTTATGTGTTAAGCCTAACAAAATATCTATTACCTTTGACAAGTAAACCAAATTATCACCTCGTTTTATGGGACCTTTTGAGATTGTTGAAGTGATTATCCCTGTAGCTTATTGCTTAACATTATCTCCCACCTTTTCATGAATGCATGATGTTTTCCATATTTCTTTTTTTGAGAAAAAAATTCGTATTTATCACATATATTAAATTGGGATTCCTTGTAAGTCCAAGTCCTAGGAATAATCATTGTTGAACCCATAAGAGTGTTACAAACTCACTAGTTGCACTTACAAAATCATGAAATCAGGAAATGCAAGGTCTAGTGGGACCAATTTAATGAAGAAAGTGCAACATGGGAAAACCTTGAGGATATGAAAATTGTTTTTCCTCATTTGTTTGAATAGAATTACTTCTTATTTTTAGATAATTAAAGACTTTGTTTAAAAACTATCTTTAATTTTTGCTAGTTTTCGGCAAGTACTATAATTTTTAAGTACTGGGACATCAATTATGATGTTGTAATAAGTTATGACAAGACTTAAAATTTATGCAAATCTGGTTTCTATTGAAAATTTTGTGGATCGAATAACTATAAATAGAATTATTTTTCTTGATTATGAATTTGGATTAAGTTAGTCATTGATGATGATGATTCTTTTTAGAGGGTAGGTATGTGACACCTCTGCCATGGTTGTTCTATTTGATCACTTTTGTTGATGAAGTAGCAATGTTGATATGTGATTTTCATTTGAAGATGGTGTACTCTTTTTTTAAAAAATCATGTTTTTGTAGGGGATATACTATATCTTCCAAAATGGGATAACTTCATATCATGAAAATTATAAATTTGTTAATGAAGTATTCATATAATTTTTTTGTTGAATTTTTTTATTGAAATATGGATATGGATGAAGGAAATAAATTCATGTTAAAGGGTTCATTTCCTAGTCTGCAATACTAAACTTGTTTTGCAGTCTAATGTTTGCAAAGTTAAGGATTAATCACCTTGGATCAATTACAATGATACAAGGTATGTTTAGGATTTTTCGATGTTTTGAACATCTTGGCTGAAATGGTAAAAATTTTTAACCTCCACACCAAGGCTTACACTAGGGTCATGGGGGCATCCTATAGTAATTTTCGGACCCCACCCTTCTTGGTGACTTTCTCTTCATTTTAATAAACTATGGAAGGTAATTATTTTTGGTTAATTAATTAGGACCTAATCAATCTAATGGTTTTTATTATTTATCTATTCTAAACCTATGCTAATGTAATAAATTTAATTGATTGATTGAATCCTAATGGGATATTATCCTAAGTTTTGTACATTAAATAATCATAAGCTTTAATGAACTATACCTAAGATCCTAAACTAAGGTTTCTAACCTATTATTAAAGGGACCTAACCTGTTGAATTTGACCTAATCTAAGGAGATGGGGGTTAGCATTGCTGGAAAGTAGATTGGGATGGTGGTAGTACAATTATAAAGGCATCAAAAATTTTAAATGTGGCATTTAAATTTTGATACCTCCAAACTTGGTCGAGGCTTGGGGGAAAATGATAGGTTTCTGAGCTGACAACTTCCCTATTTCGAATGAAATGTTTTTCTTAACTAATAGTTGTAACTAGATGAGGATAAGCATGGGTGGGAATTTTTGGAAGGAATCTTTCATTCCTATGGGAATTTATTATTCTCGGTTCAAGTGAAAACCACCTGGGGAATAGTAAGGAGGTTGGAGGAAAAATAAACGTTTTTGATTTTATTGTTTCATTTAGATTTTCAAAGCTTTAGAGATCTACATGTTGTTTTCCATTCTTTCGAACCTCCAGTTTGAATCAGTTGCATGAAATTTTTTTCCCTTGGATGGCAGAAATAATGGCAAAATACAAGCATGGAAGCTATAAGAAGATAGTGGGAAACGTTTCAGTGGACGTTTTTTACATTATTGATAGAAATATTATTGTTGGAGTTTTGCATGAAGGATTAAGGCAAGGAAAGGAAGACATGAGAACTATCAGGCATGATAGGCCATATCTCATTAAAATATCTTTCTTGTATTTAATCATTTTAATTAAAAGAACACTGCTCTTCATGAAAATGTCTTTGAGAATGTATTTTGGAATGATTGTTTGTTCTTTTAATTCTTAGTCTATTAGATATGAATAAGTTTTGTGAAATAGATTATTTTAATGAGTTCAAGTTTTGAATTGAGTTGGATAATAAATATGTTTCTTATTTAGAAAACTGGGTATGACTTGCAAAGGGGCTATATGTTTTGATATACATGTGTCTCCTCGTTTTGTATCCTTGTAGTGTTTAAATTTTTGTATAGGGATTATTTGAAAATATATTGAACCTTAGAACTCTCATCTTCTAGTAAAATTGGGTTTTGATTAATAATTTTTGGGTTCAAATTGTTTGTAATATTAAATAGGGACCTGTAATGGAAATTTTGTTTGAGTTGATGGTCTTTTTTTTTTTGTTGTATTATCATTTTGTTGATGGTCGCATCATTCTTGAATGCATGTTAGGATTCTTGTTTCAGTTCCTAGTCATTTTTTGGCTTAAGATGGTAACCGAAATTTGATCTTTTATTTTTTTATGGAGATCTTGATTCAACACATACTGGGTATTCTCAAAGGTTTTTTTTAGCACAAGTGTATATTGTTTTAGTGAAGGATGGAGTATTTATCCCTGCCAATTTCAGTTCGTATCATTGTTGAATTTACTCTTCCCATGTCATCTTGTATGAGAAACATGGACTGGTAATAATTTGTCTCCCTCTCTTTTTTGGGATTGTTTTTTGTTGCTCAAATACCCTTCTCGGGTCAGCTCATATTTTTTGAACTTTATGAATTTTTGAAAAGATCTTGGGTTATTACCCTCTCAATTTGGGTTCATTTTCTTTAGATATATGTTCCTGTGTTGAACTTTAATCTTCGAGCATCATGTTGGAGTATTGTGTTTTGGTTGCAGATCTTGTTTATCCTTGGTGATTCTTGTTTTGGATCATGGTGTTTCCTTTATGATGATTGAAAGTTTTGTTTGATCCTTTAAAACACCTCCTTAAAATTGTACTCACATGTTTGGGTTAGTTTTAAGGTCTGTGTGTAGTTATTTCTCGTAATGGAGTTCATTTCAATTAGTTTTATGATGTGAGGTCTACTTTGATCATTGCTAAGGAAGTATTCATTTCTTAAAATTGGGATCTTGGTCTTTTGGGGGTAAGATTGTACTCTGCATTTCTGTTCATGAAACTGTTCTGATTTCCTTCTCCATTATATTGTATGTGGAAGATTATGAGTATTGAATTTTGATTGTGTTTGAGATGCATGGTTTTGGTGGTTATGTTTTGTTCAAACAAGTACTGAACTCAGATTCTGGATGGAATATCCTTTTGGAATTTTGTATCGTGTGTTTACTTTGTCTTGGGAAGGCTTGAGACAAATCTCCTGTATGGTATACAATGATGATTATCTGTATTGTAAAGTTTTTTATTTGATTTAATTAAACCTATTATAATGAAGGTAGGAATTTTCAAGCAGGGTTGTTAGGAAGGTTTGTTATCCAAGATGGATCTTTCATATTTTTATATCAAACCTTATTAGTAGTCGGTACCAAATTGATTTTTATGGGGATAGAATTAAATTTTGTTAATGTCAAGTCAATATATTTTAGATCAATTCCTTTTATTGTGATTGATTTTATTCTGAATGTGTTATTGAGGAAATTTTCTTGGAGAATTACATTAAAACCATTGAGGATAGGTCATGACTTTTATGAATTATTTTCTTAATTGGTTACAATTTAGAATGTTATCATGTTGAAAATATTATCATAACTATGGTTTAGATGGAATTAATTTATGATGGTTTAATTAGTTTCTTTTATGGAAAATGAAACTTATATAAATTTAGTGACTCTTCACTATATCTAATTTTGTGACTATTAGGGGATGTCTTTCTTATTAACCTTATTATTGTGTACTTGGAACTTTTTCATTAACAACAGGGTTCCTTTTATGAAACAGTTAGATAAAATATTATTGTTTTAATGTTATAGCATTTATCATGCTCAGTTATTAACTGACTCATGTTAACAATTTTGCATATGGACTTCGTGAAAAGTGAAAGGAGAAAGACTTATAGAAATTTGCATTTATTTTACTAATGAAATCATTTTTCTTCATTCCGATGCATTATGTATTGAATTTTAAATGAAATTTACTTGATGGAAAAATAGGAATATGTATTAAAATTATTTTTGTAATGGTGAAAGATGTTTTGTATAAACTTATGGAATATATTTTTTTTATTAATGGAAAATAGTTTTGAAGGGACTATACCCTGTTACAAGGTAGGCTCAATAGTCATATCAAATATGAAAAAAACATCAAAAGAGGATCAAAATCCAGATAATGTATAAAGTTTAATAATAGCCCAAACAGTAGCTACTAGGCAAAAGCAAAACATGGAAAAAAACTGCAATTAAGCAGCCAAAAAGCAACATACTATCTGAAACAGAGCAACAACTAAAACGAAACCAGCCAGTCCAAGGGGTGTTATTTATTAGAGGCCCTTTCAATACTTGATTTGATTGTGCACAAAGAAGTGAATAGTGCTAGAGTGGTAGTGTGTGTGTATCATTCACGTTCAACTTTGAGATAGCCTTATTTCTTTCCATTTCGGTCACCCAAATGGCTTCAAGGATGCCGCTCAACATAGAGATGCTTCTAACCCGTTTCTCAAAAAAATCACTAATGGCGTTGAAAATGGCCATATTATGATCATGTTTGTCTTTAGCCCTCCCCAATCTATTGTCTAACAAGTTCAAATTTATGTATATATCCTCATTTTGATCAACTTAAATATTTGCATCGTCCTTTAGATTTATTTTCCCCTTGTGCTTGGTTAATTGATGCAACTCTTTCTCGATATTCTCAACCTCATTTTCCAGTAAGTCAAATCTAAGAAGAGTATTATCCCTCTCATACTGTGATGAATTATCTTGACCAACATTGATATTGTGTAAAATATTTTGAACAACTTCCATTTATTTTTTTCTCCTTAGAACATTGACAAGGGGAGGAGAGGCCACTTTACTAAGTTTGGTGTTCTTAGTTTTGGTAGCTCTAGCATTGGAAGAGGTGTCTGGGTTTTTCAAGGGAGCAGTGAGGATGGGAATGAGTAGGTTGCTAGGGGAGACAATAATGGTGGGGAATACTAATTAAGTGGGGAGTAAAGTGATCTCTCTTTTGGTTAATGAGTTATTCTGAAGGGTTGTTGATTTCTGATTTATTCTAGGGTCTTATATGACATAGATTGGTGTAATATTCCTAAATATTAACATGCATGATGGGACCTTATGGATATAATTAAATACTAATGTTCATGACTTAATGGAATCTAAGGTATAAAACGATACTAGGAATAAGGATCTATACTTATATTTTCTATTCATTTAATTTTGGGAAAGTGTATAACTATGTTGATTATGATTGATAGATCCTTATTCGAAAAAATGGAATAAGGATATTTTATACATAAGCATGTGACTTTCTCATTACGAAACTAAACCATATGTTATTTGATTTCATTAATAGAATATTAGTCCTTAATAAGAAAGAAAATGATATTTCCTTTTATCATTAAATAATAACTATGTATGTTATCTTATTAAGTGAATATGTTTAAATCATAAATGATGATTGGTTGTATTCTCCTTATATGTAAACAATAAATGGAAATAGGAAAGCTTAAAAGAGTTAATAGAAAGATTTAGACATTATTATATCTCTAAGTCTAATGTAAAATGTTTCAATCAAGTCTGTTACAATGATAAACTATAGTAAGGAAACCTAATGATCTTACTTTCTTAATATTGAATTTAGATATATCGATAAATTAAAATAATGGTTTAATATTAAAATGTTCATATACATGAACACATGTTTTATCTGCATACCTTTTATTGGTGTAAAATTACATATTGTATCCTTCTTTGGGTCAATCATACACAGTGAACCCTTAGGTGCGTTGTTTAACGATAAATTAAACAAGATAATAAATTGATGGGTTAATGATCTAATGTTCTTAAGTATGTTAGTTTAGTTGAAGGAACTCAGTTGGTTGTTGTAATATAGGGACTACAATAGAGTGCCCTCATAATGACGGGAGTCATTATGAGGATACTGTGATGTAACTAGCTATACTTCAACACCCCATTTAGTTCAATTAACTCGATTGGCATAAGTGGGAATGTAGTTTATAGTTCTACTCAAAATAGAGATAGATACATGGACTAGTGTAGTGGTCAACTCATGTTGACTTAGGGTAACTAAACACACCCAACAGATGAAATTCGGCTGAGTATGTCTATGTATCCTTAGTCACAATGAGTAGTCTTCCACACTAGTGCATGTAAGCTACCCTTGTTTAGTGTGAAGCTTTGACTCATTTTTGGTTGACAGTAGTCAAGGATGACCAATATAGATAATAGTATGAGTGTGATGAAAGACATATTCCTTTCGACAAGTATGTTATCTTGGAATGTAAACATGAAAAACATGTTTAAAACTTTGGCCAAAGTATCACAAGCTATTGATTGCATTTTCTTATGTCACCTAGTCTAAGTTGTGGGATTTCAAATTAATATCGGTAATAGATATTCATAAGGGATTCTTAGACAGAACACTTGAGTGACCATTAAAAAGTAAAAGAACAAAGTATACATAGTATAAACTTGAACAAGTTAACATGAGATACTGGTTTAATACTGAGTCATGGAATGAGAGATCGGTGTTTTCACTGAGTCATTACAACTGCATATGGTTTTCGGTTATGAGATGGATTGGAAATGGAATGTGTGTTCTGAATTATATTAAGTTAGAACAAAGAAAATTATGTAAAAAAAATTCCATTATTTCTAATTCATAAAAAGTGGATGTTACAAAGAACCTCCTTGTAGATAATATGCCCCAACAATATTCTAAATGGTGTGGAAAAGATGCACTTCTTAATATTCAAGGATATAATTAGTTGTCTACATATTTCAAACATTAACGTAAAATAGTCATAATGATCCTAAACCAAGCCATAGATGGTCTAATCATCTAGATATACTTGAAGAAAGTTATGGATGGAATGCTTAAAATCTTGTACAATAATGCATGAAAACATTGTTGGTGCATTCTTAAGTCCAAGAGGTATGACTCTATAAGCAATACAACCATGTCCTATAGAAAACATGGTCTTTTCATGATCTTCATGTGCATTCCAAACCTGATGATATCCTCAGTAACCATATGTGAATGAGTATATTGTGTTCCCTAATACACCCTCAAGTATTTATTCAGAAAATGGTGCAAGGAATGGATCAATAACACAAGAATCATGTGACACTATGTAGTCCACACAAATTATAATTATTTCATATTTATTTATACTTGTGACCATGGGGATAATCCATTTCGATTCTTCTATGGGATTATTAATTCTATCTTGTGGCATCTTTGCAATCTTGTTCTTTACTTTGATGCATAGATTGGGATTAATTCAATATGGTATTTTCTGAACTAGTCACGTGACTTCTTTTTCTTGATATTCATATCTCCTAGTGAAGGATGGAAACATTTTAGCTCATGGTAGCCCCTAAGAAATAGATCCTAAAAGTCACACAAATATTTCAAAAATATTTGTAACGTCTACCTTACACCAGTAATTTCCAATGATTGCTTCATTCGGTGCATCATCTATCCCAATATTTACTTTATTTGTCTTTAGTGAAAAGTGGTATGCATGTTCCTTCTCATCTTCCTTAGCCAATACATTTTACTCACCCTTTATGTGTTCTATGTTAAATTCTTCAACCTCCTCATCATCAATCTAGTAGACTAGCTTTCCTTTTTTCTTTCTCCTTCCAAACATGCTATAATATATCCTTGTCAGATTCTAACCATGCACATTCATTGGTGCACCTATATAAAAAATATCATCATACGACTGAGCCACAATCTCATCCACCTTTGTATTATCCCCCAAAGTGATGCACTTCATTAACTACAAAGCTTTATGCATATGGGGTAGAAGAAAACTAAGTAAATACATGTGCGTTACTTGATGTCAAGTATTTCTAATTAGTAGTCTCTTACTTCAACTCAACATGTATATACCACGTGTGTGTATACCCAGGTAAAGTTGAATAGAATTTTTAGACCCACAAGGATGGTAGTAGCGCATTGGGACCTTCAAATTGAATCTTCTCATAATTTTGTATGTGAGTCCTGGGAGATTCCTTTCCATAATAATTTAGTGTCTTTAAAGGAATATTATTCTTAACAAACCTAGTTAAGCATGTAACCCTAATCTTGTGTCATCTCAGAAAAATATCCCTATGCACAATCCATAACCTCATTTTTATCCTTCTTAGTAAATATATTATCATTTTTCTTCTATTTCCTTCATTGCATATTTGTTCTTCCATGGCGCACAATAATTCTTAAAAATTATCCTCTTCATTATAAAATAGAAGTGAATTCCTTTCTAAATGCCTAATTGTATTTGGTCTGAGAAATTTGGTTACTCATCCATGACATTCAAAACAAACTATATAATAAGTTCCCTGTGCCCAATTATCACTCGTAATGCTAGTAGTTTCATTGATTGAGTGTGCATCATTTGAGAACCTCTTCCTTTGTGGGATCAATCCATTTTAGATCACACACACTTTGTGTATAGATCTGATTTAGATCATCCTTACTTATTGGATCTGTGTATGGTACGATTTGAGTACCATCGATTGGAATTATTATGTTCTCATCCTCATTCTCAAAACTAATCTAGCACTTATTAAAATGTAAATCTTAATTTTTTATATAACACCAAGGTTATCCAAGCAATGCAGGGAAATTATCTACCTCTGAAAATTCCAACACCTCAAAATAACGTTTAAACTTGGTCCCTTGTATAGTGATGCTTGCATCCATTAGGATCCCAATGGTCAATTACCTTGTCTTATTAGACATATACATAAAATTAGAAGATGGATATAGTGGTCGCCTACCCATCTTGTTCTATGCATCCAGAGTAAGCACATTTATCTCTACACTCATGTCAAGCAGGATGTTTCTCACAATTCATCCATCAATAACTACATCCAAGGTGATCTCATTATCATATTGATGGTGTTGTGGTGGTATATTTGCATGTAATATCTTTCTATACCTATCCTTTTCCATACACGGAACCTTATCACATAACCATTCACCTAACATGGGTAAGATGTTCTCTTGTTTAAGCATCCGACATACTTCCCTTATTTCATAAAAATCCTTGTTAGGTACTTCTGTGCGTTTCATGTTTCGTGTATTTGCACTTGTTCTATTAAGCACAATATCTCCCATATAAATATGGAATAAGGCTCTTAGTTTCTTGAAAAAAATCCTTCGGGTGACCTACATTAGGGTACTTATTTGGCTATGAAATATCTTCTTGTTATATGAGTGGTTTAGTTCTCACTTGTTCCCACACTCATAAAGTCTCTACACATGTGGTGACCAATAATGGTTCTTTCTTATCTACTATCAAATCCTTAGGATTCCAGTGCCCTTGCTTGGTGTACACAACTTGTATCATCCTCATGTCCCTCTCCTTTCTATTTTTGCAATTGTTCTCATATTAATCTCGACAATATTCCACCTTATTCCCATTTCTACAATATGTTCAGGATAAGTTATTTGGGAATTCGCAGTGATAATGACTAGGTGATCCATACAAATAATAAGTACCATGAATGAACCTACCTCCATAAATACCATGTCTTCTACCTCGACATCATCCTCTATAGCCTCCATTTCCATTCTAACTGAAACCATCATTTTGACCTTTGCGTACCTAAAAATTTCCTTCTATAGTAGTCTGGTACATCTCAATCTCACAAGCTTCATGGATTCAATCAATCAATTGAAATTGAGTTGTATCATGTGTGTATGCAACACAAATATTATAGCATCTTGATACATTATTTTGTATACCAAGATGAAGGAGTGGGAATTCATACACATCATATTGATTATGTCACATCTCATAAAACAATAATAGAGTGCTCACATTCCTATGTGGGAAACTATTTTTAGTATGCCCCTCTACACCAGATGCCACTTTGAGTGTCATGTGTTAATCTAGCAGATATCTTCTCTAATTGTGTAGTCATAGATGTGATTGTACTATGGAAAAGTGACAAGTGAGCATGGGAATCTACAAGTAACTCTTCCTCACACCCAGCTTCCTGAGGTCATACCAAGACATCTGGTGGGGATGGAATATACATGGGTATGGACAAATTAATTGGGCAATCTTATGTCTTCGACATGCACTAATGGAATCTATGAATCTAAGGAAACGAAGGCCCTCAAAACCTGAAATGGCGTGATAGATTGGTCGGCGAGGATGATTTCTCAAAGGCTCCAATCAATATCGAGCTCTGGTGTGATTCAATCTATAGGTTGTGGAATATAGGGGAAATGCAATGGAATTGTTTCGTGTATATCTCCAGATAGGGTCATAAGATGGATGATGGATATATAGTGGTTTCTATGGGTGATTCTCTAGTCTATTCCAAAAATCTTTAACTTCGTTAGCTGCTATGTCTAATAAGGATAACTCTGTGATAATGGTTGGTGGAGGTGGAGTAGATCTAAATACTAATGTGCGTGAACCAACATCTACATCTTATTGTCCTGTGGGCTCATTGGGTTGTGGGACCTCTGGATCACAACCGTAGATTCATGGTTGTTGTGGACCTCCTATGGTCATGTGCAAAATTAATCCCTAATCCCTAGTATCCAGTAGTCATATGCATTTTTGGCCTCTATGTTTAGAATTAATAGTTGTGCAATCTTATCAATGTATCTCATAGGTGTTCTGGCAACTTGAATTCTTAAGCTAGTGTCTATGTCAGTGAGAACTTGTCTTGCATCTGGCTGTGGGACCAAAGGATCACAACCTAACGTTTTCTCTCTTTCAATCGCTTCTACAGTCATGCAAATATTTATCTAGGGTAATCTATAGTTTGAATGGTTTTACCAAAACATGTGTGCTTAGTCGTCTTCTATGTTTAATCCTCTTAGCTGCGAGCTAATTTCTTGTAAGTTTGTTGTTGTTTGTAAGACTTGGATTCTAAGATTCTAATCTATACCAGTTATTTCCGTAACAAGATTGGGCTGAGGCACTATTGGCTCAAATACATATTCTCTGGGCTCCCTAGGTCCCGTGATTGTCATGCAAAAGAAACAATGTAAATCTAACTGTAGTAAAGTAAAACTAATTATGTAAAATATATCTACAACATATATAACTTCTCTATTTTGTGTTTTTGATGAACTATTTGAATGAAATTGAAAGATCAACTATTTAAAATATCCATAAATTGACAGCTAAACTAACAAAAAAATTAAAACAAACAAAGCAACTGAGTATAGCTACTTGCCTGTGTAGTTGTAAATCTATTCTAAATAACGAAATAACTGATCTAATCTATTTGAAAGACTGTCGATCCTACCTCAGAAGTGAGGAATGAATCATAGTTTCTCAGAAACTATCAATCCCCGTAGCTTCCCTACTAATATTGAAAGTGAGATTAACTAAAATGAAATGATTGACTATTCTATTTGATATATTTTAACTAAAATTTTGATAGCTTGAACCTGGATTTTGCAGAACAGTGGAAAATCCGGTTGTGTGTGACTTTGTCCCCTTAGTGTGATATCTTCATTCCTTCATGCTCACGTGAATCTAGAAAAGAATGTAATGCCAGCATCAACAGAAGTAGGTGTTGGGATAGTGGCAGCTTAGGATGCAGACTGAATACAATGTGAGTAGGAGAGGGATAGCTCAAGTGAACAGAGCTTGGCTTATGCAATTCCTAGCAGGATTTACTGTGAGTCATACAACATGAAACGTCTAGAACCTGAAACTATCCTATTCGACAAGAAAAACCTGTAACTTTAATGGCTGTCAACTGAGAATGAAACTATTCTACTCTAATTGATTGTGTGAAATAGTGACAGCATTAGCACAAAAAGATTATGTGGCTTCTAAACAACAAAACAACACTAACTATGCATGCAAAAAATAAAACTATTGATTCCGAAGCAAAACTAGAAGAATAAGCTATTGAAATGACAAATTGAGAGGAAAATTTTGAGGGGAAATTTGTTTGAGCACAAGCTAGCTATTTATATAATTCCCATTTACCCAAAGGTGAAAACCAAATTGAACTCTTTAACTATAAACAATGCAAAAACACTATTCTAGGGAACCAGAATCATAAATACAAGTAAAGGCAGTGAAAAAATTTGGTAAACATTGAAATTTTACACGAGTCATGTTAAAAAGAACATTCTAGAAAATGCATGAAGGACCACCGCCCTAAACAGGGCGGTGGTTACAAGACCGCCGCCCTGCCTGGGTGGTGGTCATGAGACTGCCGCCCAGGCAGGGCAGCGGTTTCATAACTGAAGATCAAAACACAAAGAAAAAGAGGGGAGAAGAGAAAAAAAAGGCATGGAGGGGCTAAGTGGGACATGCGGGATGTTAACACATACTTGGAGAGATTTTTTTAATCCCGAACACATTTCGAGGATACTTGTATCATCATTGGGGCATGTGTAATGTTGTTTCGGTGGTGTAGCACCCTACAATTTTGGGTATGTACATATTTCCCCCTCAGACAAGCGTTTTAGCCATAAAGAGGCATAAAATGGTGGGTCCAAGTATGGCAGTCCTGAAATGGGAAGTTATAATTTATACTTGACACATCCATGTGTCGAAACGACGCCCTCCAAGATTCTTGCTACCTGCAAAATGAAGAGAGGACTCAAGTGCAGATAGATAAAATAAACCGAAAAATAAACACTAAAATAATATGAAATGAGGATGTACCATTTTTGTGGGGACAAGAACTTACCTCCATTGGCACTCCAAACCTGTGAAAAGGGCATTCAAAACAAGTCAAGATGTTATATATGTAAAAATGGGCCCATTTTCCTATTCATTTGCGCATGTTGATTTGATTGATTTTGAGCTCTGGGACCCATGGTGATGGTTTCTGATGAGAGTATAGTCAAAATGTTTATGATGAGATAGTGAACATGCCTCCATGAGTGGAACACCAACCCGTGAGATCACAGGTTAGTTCTTCTTGATTTAACGTTTTTACCCTAAAAATGTTGAAATGATGAAATCTTTGTCATGGGGGGATTATTTTTGAAAATTTTAGTTTTAAAAGGGTCACTTAGGGGGGGCGCCTAATGGGTAGGATTTGTTTTAGTCAAAAGGGTCTTTGTTTTGTGTTTTTATGTTTTTTTAGGGCACGTGACCCATGCGGAAATTTGGGCCATGACTGCCGCCCTAAGCAGGGCAGTGGTTACACGACCGCCACCCTGGTCAGGGCGGTGGTTACAGGACCGCCACCTTTAAGGCAGTGGTTATGAAACCACCTCCCTGCTCAGGGTGGCGGTCCTTCACAGAATGCCAAAATAATACTTGTTTGAATTTATTTTTGTGTTTTTAGCATTCGTATATGTTTTAATGATTTTTCCAATGTGATTTGAATACTTACTCCTTTTTGTGTGTTTTTAGGTGTATGCAGGTGAAGGAGGAATATATCAGATGGATTTGAGAGAGAGAGTGTGATTGGCCTCTAGTAGTATTGGATGCAATTTCTGAGGATGAGTAGGACACTCTTCAGAGGGCCGACATATTGCGCATATCACGGGTCCCGCATGTTGCACCTTCTAGTCACATACTTTGTGACTTGTTTTCATATTGGGATGCTGATCGGAACACTTTCCAATTTCTAGGAGTCAGGGGTGAATGGACCATCACCCTAGAGGATGTCTACCATATCTTGGGGGTCCCGATCATCGGGAGACATCTTACGCTTGAGATAGAAGGGTCACAGGCTTAGATAGCACAGTGGGCTTCATACATGGGAGATGTAGTTATCTCCACTAGTTCGAAGAAGGGGGTAAGGGTCCGATCTATTCCTAGCCTGCCTATCCCCTTAATTCATTAGGTCATTATGGGGATCCTTTCCTCAAGATTGATCGGGGACAAGGGAGGAGACACTTTACTGTATTACTGGTCCCCCATTATTACACAAATTGAGGGACATGGCCAGATTTATGCCCGGGGAGCCAACATTATTGGGAATACCTTTCATGATTTGTACCAGGTGGTTCATTTATAGGGGCAGTCATTAAGCCATCTAAACCTGGTTATGAGTTAGGTCTATGAGCGTTTCATCCCTTATGGGAGAGGTGTGGAGGTGGAAGATCCCAGAGCCATGAGGGTAGCCAGATGGACAGATATGTCAGTGCTTAGAGAACCCCACCAGCCAGTCACCTCCTTGACTACTGACGATATGGAGGCCACACCTTATCATGCCATGGAAGGTTTATGGGGTGAGGATACCCTCACTTTGATATCCTACTCTACCACAAGGAAACTTGTGGATAGGACGGGGAAGGTGGAAACACACCCCTTTGATCAAGTGCCTCAGCAGTTTGGCCTTCCTTATGTCGGTATGCTCCCCCCAGTGGTGTCAGTGTTCAGATCAGTTTGGGAGGCTAGGGGAGGTCCTAGAGGCTGGGGTTGGACCATTGTTACTCCTAGTGTCCCTATTGCAGCTAGGAAAGTAGTACGTGCTTGAGGGAGAGCCGGTGCTCCTCAGGCACCCTTACTTCAGATTTCCACTTGTCTCACCCACAGCAGCGACGACCCTATTGATATAGAATCTAAGTCCAAGGAGTTCACAGGGGGAGAGACGGAGGAGGAGACCAAGGCTAAGGTCAGTGAGTTGGGTGGAGAGGAGGACAACGATCCCTAGTGGCATGACACTCAAGATATCTTATAGGCGGAGAGGGTGGAGCAGAGTGCGGAGAGGGTGACTCTAGTGTCAGAGGAGCTTCCCTCTCACAACCTAGGAGGGGAGGATGAGTCCGTAGTAGGATGCTATGTCATCCTAGGCACAGGAGGAGGACATCAGTTAGTGGAAGCATCTATAGCAGGTGCTGATCCTATGGATATCTCTTGGAGGCCCAGAGATTCGAGTGAGTTATCATCCTTCTCTTAATATTTTTTTTAGCTAGAATTTGTCTTAGTTGCTGTCTCTACTCTTGTTCATTTTTTTTTTATCTTTTGACTATTTCTAACTTGTTTTCTCCTTTGCTTGTAGAGACTGTTGATGAGTGATGAGACCTGATTCACCAGGTATTCACTGATACCTTGATGATCCCCATGGAGAGGACTCACGTGGAGCTATCCGTGGATGTAGGGGAGCCTTTAGTAGCTAGTAGGCATAATGAAATTTTTTCCCCTGTCTGGCATGTGGCAAAGATGGTGTCCACCCTTTGTACTGAGTTGGCTTGGTATAGGACAATAGAGCACCTAATGAGGAGTCATTCTCATAGCGAGGCCACAGCTACTCCTTGGGACCATGAGCCCTCGGTGCACTTAGAGCGCCGGCATAGCCGGAGTCCTAGATGTGGTCGTGTACCTTCATAGGGGTATCATAGGGGTTAAGAGGCCACTTGGCTCTCATAGATTGTTTATGCGATTCATTTTGTATTTCCCGGGCTCATTGAGCATTTTGACCATGCCTAGCGCATGATGGCATTATACAGGAAACTTGATTATATATATATATATATATATATATATATATATATTCTTTTTGGATCAGATTCTTGGTATCTATCTTTTGTGATTTGTTCCCACATGTATATTATAATGTTTCTTTTATATGCTTTTCAGAATGTATGCAATGGAGAAAAAATGACACAAATGCTTTCTTTCCTTTTGTATTTCGTGATGCTGATATATGATAATGTAGACACAATGTGATATTGAACTTTAGTTTCTATAAGGAATTTTTCGGTACTTCATATTTGTTTTGACAAAATGAGATGATAAACTGGTATGATGAGTAGATGAACCTACTCCGCTCCTAACTCCACATAACTAGTAAGATGTGAGGGCTCACCACCGAGAGCTAGAAAGGGAACAAGCTATGAAATGTATTAAATGGTAGTGATGAGAGATGGAAAAATATTTGGTGGAACCAAATTAGGACACTACAAACCTACTCTACTCAAGTGACTCCATAGTTTAGAATGTGACTCGCTTTGTGGTTTATCTAGACTTAGATCCGTAGATGGCCACATGGTAGACAAAATCTAGTTTTCGAGGTTTTGAGCTCTCTCAGAATTCTAGACATCTAATTCATTTGTTTTTGACTCAAGATTTCAAAGGTTCTTTTGAATTTTTTGCTTATGAATTTCAATGTTTACTGTCAAGAGGACACCTTACACCTTGCCCCATGCTACCAGTAGGAAGCATGGGCTTATCACCATAGACAAGGCATAGGAAAATAAGGGCATTCCCATCCTTTCGCAACCCTATGTCACTAGTAAGAGATGCAAGCTTATCACCAAAGGTTAGTAGGGAAAGGAAATGTGTAAAATAAAATTTTCTGTTTGATCTACATTTGATTTATATATTTGAGAAAAATGTCAGTATGTTCTTATTTCCAAAGAGATATGCATACGGGATAGATGTGACACTATGAAGCTTCTAGAATAGACCATAGGCAAGACACCTATCCTAGGAAGAAACCAAAAGTGAAAAAAAGCATTCAGACCTTGGTATGGTTACCATTAAGACTTTGTCATATCTAGCTTTATATGGATGAAATGATTCAGAAACAGGTGATGACGTTATGAAAATGAAGAAGTATGATTGGAAGGATTATGCCAATACCATTAGAAGTTTGTAATGAATTGCTTTGAGAATAAGTTACTTGATCACAAAATTGTATGAAACAAGAAAACAAAATGAACCTAACTACATGAAGATGCAATGTAGATATAATTATACAAGTAATGCTAGTTGCTTATGCATAGAATCATTTAAAATGAAATGAATTAACTGTTTCATTGAATTCCTCACCTTCTAGTGTACATAAGAGATATGCACCATTTCCATAGTCTTTCGTGATTCGGTATGGGCCCAACCATTTGGGCCAGAATTTCCTTCCTTCGTCAGTCTTCTTATCGATCCGAGTGTCTAGTCTTAGAACTAGATCTCCTTCATATGTATCTCGTTCATAGACTTTTTTTGTTATACTGCTGACACATCCGGTTAGCATAGATTCTATGCCATTGTTCAGCATCTAGCCTAGCCTCATCTAGGCTTTCTAGTTGTGAGAGACGTGCTTATCTATAAGCTTCTTCATCCAGAATCCCTCGTAGTGAGATACGGAGACTGGGTATTTCAACCTCAAGTGGGAGAACTGCTTCTGTGTCGAATACCAGGGACAAAGGAGTTTCTCCTATTGGTGTTCTTATCGAGGTTCAGTGGGCCCACAAGGCTGGATATAACTTTAAATTCCAATTTCATTTATTTTTTGTTACCATTTTAAGGAGAATAGCTTTCAATGTTTTGTTTGTTGCTTCAGCCTGTCCATTGGCTTGAGGGTAATATAGGGAAGCTGTATGATGGTTTATTTTAAATTTACTGCATAGCTCATGGACTTCGTCATTCTTAAAGGAATTACCATTATCCGAGATGATGATTTGTGGGACACAGTACCTAGAAATGATCTGGTTCAAAATGAAATTGGCAATCACGGAACTTGGTACAGTGGTGAGAGGCATAACCTCTACCCATTTGGTGAAATACTCGGTGGTCGTGATTATGAAGTTATGGCCATCTATTGACAAGGGAGAGAATTTTCCTATCAAATCTAGGCCCCACATAGAAAATGTCCGTGGAGTAGTGATTGGTTGTAGAGCTTTTGTCGGCATGTGAATCTCGTGGGAAAATTCTTGACATTTATGGCACTTACGTACAAACTCTACTACATCGTGCTCTAGAGTGGGCCAGAAATAGCCCATCTGATGTATTTTACGGGTAGTGGCATGACCACCGAAGTGACCTCCACATATTCCATTGTGAGATTCATAGAGAATCTTCTTAGATTCTTCTATGTGAACACACCTTAGATGCATTCCATCGAAGGCCTTACGATAGAGGACTTGTTCTATAATAACGTATTTAGTTGTGATAATACGTAACTACCTTCTTTGTTGTGGTGTAGCACCTTTTGGATATGCATGGCCCATGATATAACTAATAATATCAATATACCAAGGACATTCAAAGATAGGAGGTCTGCCTTCGATGTAGTATATGCATTCATCGGGAAAATCTAGATCTACTAGATCGCCTCCATCTAACGGGTTGTCGGCTAAGCAATCCACAATGATTTGTCCCTTAACAGACTTCTCGTTTACAAAATTTAATTTGAATTCACCCATTAAGGTTATAAAGCATCCAGAATTTTTAGACAAGGACCCTTGCGTGAGGAAAGTTTGTAAATGGTCTATTTTTACAATGACCCTTGTTTCTTGATTTAGCATGTAATGTCTTAATCGTTTGGTTGCGAAGACTATGGTGAGGCATTCTCATTCTACTTGTGTATAACATGTTCCATAATCAAGTAATGTTCGGCTAATAAAATAGATTGCATGTTATTTTTTGTCATCGTCTCCTTGAGCTAGCATACAGGATAGTGAGACATTAGTAGCTCGTGAATATAAGATTAAAGGGTGGTCTGGCTTAGGAGGCATTAGCGTAGGTGGTGACAATAAGAAACACTTAATTGCTTAGAAATCCTCATTACATTCTTTGCTCCAATCGATATTATAATCTTTCTTGAGTATACTATTGATTGGATGAATGGAAAAGCTCAAATATGGGATGACTTCGGATTGCACTGAGTTTCCCAAGTAACGACCTGATTCCAGATTCATCCGATGGCGGGATCATTTCAAGAACAGCCCAAATTTTGGCTGGGTCTACATCAATCCCTCATGATGATACGATGTAACCCAGGAGTTTTCCTCCTGTCACACCAAATACACATTTTTCTGGGTTTAGTGTGACTTCATATTCTATCAAACATGAAAGAATGATGCGGAGCACTTCCGGGCGATCACAGTGCTTCCTAGATTTAGCTAACAAGTCATCTACATAGGATTCCATGATTTTATGAATAAGATCATGAAATATATATGTCATTTCCCGCTGGTATGTAGTGCCAGAGTTCTTGAGACCGAATGGCATAACAGCCTAGCAATAGGTTCCCTAAGGAGTTATAAATGTGGTTTTGGCTTGGTCTTGTGCGGATATTCTGATTTGATTATATCCTGAGAATCCATCCATGAGAGATAAAAGCTCAAACCCAGCTGTTGCATCAACGATGATGTCAATGGATGGTAATGGGAAGTCATCCTTAGGGCATGCTTTGTTAATGTCTCAAAAATCTATGCAGATGCATATCTTCCCATTATTTTTGAGAACGGGAATGATATTAGATACCCATAGAGAATAATTAGCTGGCTTGATGAATCCTACTTTTAGGAATTTCATTACTTCTTCCTTCACCATGAGAGCTACCTTGGGTTTCATTGGTCTTGATTTTTGTTTAATTGGCTTTGCATCTAATTTAGTGACGAGATTATGTACCGCAATGTGTGGTGCAACCCCCGTCATTTCTTTATAATTAAATGCAAAATATTTTTTATGTTCTCTAAGGATTCGAGTCTATATTTCTATCTCTTCTGGAGTTAACAAAGATCCTAGTTTTAATATCCTTGATTCTTCTTCCATTCTGATGTTAATATCAATCGTCTCTTTGATTAAAGAAGTGTTACCTTCTTAAAAATCGGGCGAGGCTGGAGGTAGGTCTAGATCTTCTCCATTCTCTACCACGTATATGTCAAGTTCCTTTTGTGGGGAAGCTCTATCATGGGATTTCCAAATTAGGAAGATGATTGTGGGATTAAGGAAAAATCTACCATTTTATTGTTGAGATATAACACTGCATAGGCATTTAAGTAATCAAGAGTGGCTCTATCACTGTTAACGTGATCTAGGATAGTAGATTTGTTCCCAGGTATGTTTGTTAAAAATGGGGTTTGATATTTTCTTCACTAATGGTTCAGTACGAAGGGATACCATGAAACATGTGTCTTCCATTTCATTGCTTGGAGTGAAACGTGAAGCTGAGGTTGCTATCAAATCTGTGAGAAGATTTTGTTCTCGCGGGATTGCTTCAATTGATACGAAGTTAAATCCTTTGCTCAAATCTAGTACTACTATTTTGTAGAGCTGTAGGTGTTCAACTCTTGTTTCATACACCTCAGAGACTTGGTTTGATATTAATTGAGAGTCTCCTAACACCCTGATGTCATTAACACCGAGCCTCTTAGCTAAGATGAAGCCAAAGAGGAGGGCTTCGTAATCAGTGCCATTTTTTGTACATTCAAAATTTAGTTTAAAGGTGAATGGTAGGATCTTTCCCTTGGGTGAAGTAAATATCACACCTGCCCCAGCCCCATAACGACACCTAAATCCATCGAAATGGAGAGTCCAATATTTAGTTGGGAAGATGGACATTGGGACATTTGCTACGTCAACCTCTTCTGCTTCGATTACTTCTACCATGAAAAGTTCTTCTGCTAGAAGAGAACCAACTCCTATGGTATATCCCATACCTACAGAATCAAATGGCAGGAAAATTGGTAGATCTTGTTCTAGAAATTCGACTATTTTTGCCGTAGTTCCTAATGATACTGTTTCTACAACGTTAGCCTCATCTTTGAGGGCTGGGATATTCTTGACTAGGTTCGTAGTCTCTATTTCTGTTGTAGGTACCAACTTTCCTTCCGGTTTAGAGTCGGTTGGATTGTTAAGTTGGTTTGTTGGGAGTTCAAACTTAGAGTGAACTCCTGGTATTTTCTTCAGGTTTGCTAGGTGTATATCAAATGGTTTTGGATCATCTTTTTCTACGAATACCTTTCCTAAGCGTAGGAATATTTTTTCTTGGAATAACGTAGAAGGGATTTCCTTCATACAGTATATCCATGGTCGACCGAGGATCATATTATAGTTGGTTTCCTAATCTATAATATAAAACTCAGTGAGGATTTTTTTGGGTCCTAAGGTGACCAGTAGTATTATAGTTCCAATCGAAGTGGCTTTAAGGCTATCATATCGTCTTAGCATATTCCGACTCGTGGAACAATTTGTTTCTCCGTACCCTATCTTTTGAAGGAAAGAGAAGGGAACTATGTTAACTTATGTCCCATCCTCAATCATTGCATGTTTAATGTAATTTTTATAAACCCACACTTGTAAATGTAAGGTTGGATCACCTCTTCGTGTAATCTTGGCATTTGTTGGCATTTTGTTTATGTCAAATATAAATTCGGTATCCCTATTTGGCTGCCCTGAAGGGTGGATATCAAAGTCTATATGGTTTACCTGTGTTTCAGGAGGTGAAGTAATGTTAATTAAATGACCTAAATCTAATGCTTCTAAAAGAGTAGCCCTATGGGCAGGGGAATTCTTGAATAAGTCTAGAAAGGAGATATGAGAGAAGGTCTTTGTTAAGTCATTAATTAAATCATAAGAACCTACGAGTTTTACTAATGGCTGTTGAATGTTATATGTTTCTAGAGGGTAACTTGGACTTGGCTGAGAGGAATACTCTTATGTCCTTGTTACAGTTTCCACAGGTAGCTCAGTGTCCAACTCAACCAAACTGACTATCTTGGGTCATAGCTGATTTCCTAATTGCGGTGCGACAAGTGGATTTAGCAAAGTTGAGGCTTCATGATCATTGTTTCCTATCATTACACTCTTGTTCATCCCATTTGGATTTAATTTGTTGTTATTATGATTTGGGAGTGGATCGTTGAAGATCTTGAGGGGTGCATTTTGAGGGGAGACTGCTCCAATGAAAGTATTTGGTGCAGGTGATGCAGGATCTGCCAAGAACATATCTATGAAAAGTTTTTCTTGTTCCTCTAGAAAACATTGCATGAACTTATTGTAATCATGACACATTCTAGTGTCGTGGCCTCAAATTTTTTGGAAACCACAATACGAGTTGGGATTGTAATTTCTTAGTTGTTGGTTTGGCACATATTGTGGTCCAAAACTCTTATTAAACCATTGATTATTAAAGTTTTGCATTTGTTGTCTTTGGTTTTGGTTTTGGTTTTGATATCCAGTTGCATTTTTTCTTGGACCTTGTGTTTGGACCTTCCGTTGTTGTTGTTGTTGTGGATGATTAAAATCCACCAAGTTGATTGTTGGGGTAAAGTTGTTGTTTCGTTGATTTTTGATTGGCGGTGGAGCATTTACAACATTTGCTTTTTTTGTTTGGTCAGTTACTCCATCTATTGTTATGCTGTGATTTTTGTTAAGGATCTTAGGTCCTTGATTGATGCTTGTGGTAGTAGGATAAGTCGTAGTATTTTTGTTGGGGGTGATTAACCTCCCATTTATTCCATACATCTTGCGACCACTATCTATTACTGCTTGATCTATTCGGAGGGCACTCTCAATTATTTCATCGTAAGTCCTTAGTGGGAACTTCTGGACTTCTTCCTTTACCTCTCTGCTAAGAGAATGAAGGAATAAATTTCATAGTTCTATTTGCTCCATGTTTGGAGCACTTGCCAAAGAATAAAGGACTGTACGCCATCTCTAGATGAAATGAGCAATAGATTCATTGTGTTCTTGCTTAATGTGCAAGAATTCCCTGATTCCCATTCTCAATAGCTTGTTCATGTCAAATTCCTTGATGAACTTTGAAATGATTTGTTTAAACGAATGGATGGAAGATTCAGGTATTCTGTGATACCAATTGAGGGTGATGCCTTCTAAAGTTTTGGGGAATATTTTGGCAACGACCCCATCCCAAGGGAGGAGTTCTCAAATGGCTGTGGCATAGGCTTTAATGTGTGCATTCAGGTCTCCCTCCCCTTTGTATTTGGGAAAATTGGGAAGAGGTCTTGGAAGCATGACACTTCATATGGTGAATTCTAAGGGTTCTTTCAAATATTCTCAATAAGTTCCTATCGCATAGGTTTCGACCATTGACAGTGCCTGCTGAGGGGGTGGAATGGGTTGTTGATATTGCATGGTGTATGCATTTGCAGGGACATAAGGAAATACCTGTGGTTGAGTGAACATGCCAGGAGAAGAGAACATATCTCCCTGCGGTGATTTGGAATACATGTTCAAGTATGGAGGAGTATTGCCTAGGAATGGATTATTTTGTACTAGACCTGGAGATATCATATTTTCCACTGGAACAGTGTTAGAAAATGTGGTTCTAGTTGGTGTTTGTTGTGCATACTAAGGAGGAATGCCAAACGTGCCTATTCTTGTAAGGAGGTATACTTGGCCAGGATGATGTGGAGGATTGGGAATTCCTGCTTACATGAATTGAGAATTTTGACTCGCTTGAGCAAGTTCTAACCCTCTAACTTTTTCTACTAAAGTTGAGATGACTTCATTTGGTGAAGTCACAGTATGCTGCCTTAGTGGTGTTTGTTGTATATCCTGAGGTTGTATAGGCATGTGGTACCCCGCTATGAACTGATCATTGCCCTGCCAAGTTTCACCGAGGGCATTTCCTATAGGTAGTGGCATGGAGGTGTTTTCTTGAAATGAGACCTTGGGTCATGTTTTTAAACTTCCTATAGGTGGGTACATACTCCGAGAGCATTGTTCATTCCTGGCATAATGCACTGAATATTCATCATCTAAAAATGGATATGAATCCAATTGTCTACTAATTTATGGTCTAAGTAATACCTGAGGAGACGAACCATATTCTCCTGTAAACGTCATGTTGTTCGAGCCTGAAGTCTCTGGTTGTTGCATTTGAGCAAGTTGGTCCAACTCCTTTATTTGGAAAGAAGAACTATATCTAGTCCTTTGAGGTGGAGTTTGTGTTGAGAATCGGTTATTTAAATAGTCGTCACCCCATGCTGAGAGTGAGGGTGATGGTTGTCTATTCAGTTGATCGTAGTATGCTTCAAGACCCAGGAGAGGTCTGCCATATGCATCAAATCCTGACATATTTGGGGGTATATGAATACCCACAGAATAATGGGAAAGAGTGAAGGTGGATGGAAGAAATAAAACTAAAAGAGGAAGAATTGTTTCGTTCATGTCGGGTTCACCAATTTTGTTGGTGAAGCTGATGTGAAAGCTAATGAGGTGGAAAGACAAAAGTACCAGTTTGGAAGAACAAGTAGAAATGTGACTCCGAATCAGAAGGTAGGAAGTTCACGTTGGGTTCACCAATTTTGTATGATGGAAAAGTGACAAGCGAGCATGGGAATTTATAAGTAACTCTTCCTCACACCCAACCTCTCGAGGTCATGCCGAGACAGCCAGTGGGGATGGAATACGTGGGTTATGGACAAACTAATTGGGAAATATTATGTCTTCGACACGCACTAATGGAATCTATGAATCTAAGGCAATGAAGGCCCTCCTAACCTGAACTAGCATGATAGATCAGTTGGTGAGGATGACTTCTCGAAGGCTCCAATCAATATCGAGATCTGGCATGATTCAATCTACAGGTTGTGGAATATGGGGAAAATTCCATGGAATTGTTTCGTGTATATCTCTAGATAGGGTCATAAGATGGATGATGGATATATAGTGGTTTCTATGGGTGATTCTCTAGTCTAGTCCAGAAATCTTTAGCTTCGTTAGCTTCTATGTCTAAGAAGGATAACTCTGTGATAATGGTTGGTGGAGGTGGAGTAGATCTAAATACTAATGTTCATAAACCAGCATCTATGTTTGATTGTCCTGTGGACTCATTGGGTTGTGGGACTTGTGGATCACAACTGTAGATTCGTGGTTATTGTGGACCTCCTATGATCATGTGTGGAATCAATCGCTAATCCCTAGTATTCAGTAGTCGTATGCCTTTTCAGACTCTATGTTTAGAATTAATAGTTGTGTAATCTTCTTAAAGTATCTCACAAGCATTCTGGCAACCTGAATTCATAAGCTAGTGTCTATGTCAGTGAGAAATTGTCCTGCATCTAGCTCTGTGGGACCAAAGGATCACAACCGAACATTTTCTCTCTTTCAATCCCTTCTACAGTCATGCAGATATTTATCTAGGGTAATCTGTAGTTTGACTGGTTTGACCAAAACATGTGTTCTTGGTCATCTTCTATGTTTAATCCTCTTAGCTGTGAGCTAATTTCTTATAAGTCTGTTGTTGTTCGTAAGAATTGGATTCTAAGATTATGATCTATATCAATTACTACCATAACAAGATTGGGATGAGGAACTATTGGCTCGAATACATATTCTCTGGGCTCTCTAGGTCCCATGATTGTCATGCAAAAGAAACAATGTAAATCTAACTGCAGTAAAGTAAAACTAATTATGTAAACTATATCTACAACATATATAACTTCTCTATTTTGTGTTTTTGATGAACTATTTGAATGAAATTGAAAGATCAACTATTTAAAATATCCAAAAATTGACAACTAAACTAACAACGAAATTAAAACAAACAAAGCAATTGATTATAGCTACTTGCCTATGAAGTTGTAAATCTATTCTAAATAATGAAATAATTGATCTAATCTATTTGAAAGATTGTCGATCCTACCTCAGAAGTGAGGAATGAATCATAGTTTCTCAGAAACTATCAATCCCCACAGCTTCCCCGGTAATATCGAAAGTGAGATTAACTGAAATGAAATGATTGACTACTCTATTTGATATATTTTAACTAGAATTTTGATAGCTTGAACCTGGATTTTGTAGAACAATGGCGAATCCAGTTGTGTGTGACTTTGTCCCCTTAGTGTGATCTCTTCATTCCTTCATGCTCACATGAATCCATAAAATCATGTAATGCCAGCATCAACATAAGTAGGTATTGGGACAGAGGTAGCTTAGGATGTAGACCAAATACAATGCGAGTAGGAGAGGGATAGCGCAAGAGAATAGAGCTTGGCTTATGTAATTCCTAGTGGGATTTATTGCGAGTCATACAACATGAAACATCTAGAACCTGAAACTATCCTGTTTGACGAGAAAAACCTGTAACTTTAATTGCTTCCAACTGAGAATGAAACTATTCTATGCCAATTTATTGTGTGAAACAGTGAAATCATTAGCACAAGAAGATTATTTGGCTTCTAAACAGCAAAACAACACTAACTATGCATACAACAAATAAAACTATTGATTCCTAAGAAAAACTGGAAGACTAAGCTATTGAAATGAGAAATTGAGAGGCAAATTTTGAGGGGTCATTCACTTGAGCACAAGCCTACTATTTATAGAATTCCCATTTACCCAAAGGTGAAAACCAAATTGAACTCTTTAACCATAAACAATGCAAAAACACTATTCCAGTGAACCAGAATCATAAATACAAGCAAAGGCGGTGAAAAAAGATGGTAAACATTGAAATTTAACATGAGTCACGTTAAAAAGAACATTTTGCAAAACACCTGAAGGACCGACACCCTGAGCAGGGCAGCAGTTTCGTAACTGAATACCAAAATGTAAATAAAAAGAGTGGAGAAGAGAAAAAAAAAGCACGCAGGGGCTAAACAGGACATGCAGGATGTTAATGTATACTTGGAGAGATTTTCCAGATCCCGAACACCTTACAAGGAGACCTATATCATGATTGGGGCATGTGTAATGTTGTCCTGGTAGTGCAACACCCTAAAATTTTGGTTACATATAGTGATCTATGCTTTTAGAAATGGGCTCACCCCAGTGTCTACACTATCAACTATTTTTACACATAGGGCTACCTCTAGAGTTTTGTGTGGATTGGTAAACATCTTGTGCAATAACGCCTCTTGAAAGGTGTTAATAGTCCACCTAAAAACCATTACATATTGATCCAGAGTATTTTAAAAACTTTAGATGTTCCCATAATCTCCCTGAACCTATTCCTTATGGAATATCTCAGAGTCATCTTGTCGGTGGATTTTGAATGGACTAGAATGAACATCGTATGTATAATATATCTTCCACATGGCAATAGGAGCCAGTAGGTGAAAACATGCACAAGATATGTAGTCAATTTTATTCCCACTATAAAAGGAAGGAATCCCATGCACACTAGCCTATCACCCAATAGAAGCTAAGCACTCACCCGAGGCACACGCAAGTGCCGAGTCTCTCTTTTATGTGAGTTTTAGTGGGAAGCATTCATCTATGAGTAGTATAAGAGTATTCAGGAAAGAAGTTTAGACATACAAGAATCATAGGGCTCAGAACAACCTCCATATCCTTAAAGGTTCTTCAGACCGAGTGTTTTAAAAGACTCCATAACATATATTATAACAGAAAGAGTGATACAACCATTCATTCATAGCATGAAAGGAAAGAGAACTTCTATGAACAGAATATATATAAAACCCACTAATATTCATATCTAATTGCAATAGGTAACCTCATTGTATTCATCGTTTCATTACAAGAGCCATAGAGGGCAGACTGCAATCATGCACATCACTAGGCTTGTATAACTATGCCAAAAGGAAAAATAAATTACAATGCTAAGCTTAACACATTCCCTTCTGCATCAAAGTTCCACTCATATTAATCCTTGTAGAGCTTCACCCATGTTATCTTTCTTTCTATGTATCCCTCTTATCTTCTCCTCTTATGTCTATCTTTTCATCCACTTTTCTCCTTGTATCTTTGTTCTCCTTTTTTGTCCGCAGGAACTTGTATTTATCACCTTCCTGCGCTGCCAACTCACCTTGCCGAGCCCTCAGATCTGTCGCCAAGTGTCGAATGTGTTCCTTTAGCAAGCATGTTTCCTCAAGCTTGACCTCTCCACTCCATCTCATGATGGTCTTCTAGAATATTCCTTCACTAGCATGCTCTTTCCTGAGCCACCTGTTGCTAGGCTGGCATCTTATCCACGTGTAACCGATCACACTTTTCACGTGTTCTACCTTTGTTTCTTAAATCAGATAAATCCTTAACCTCCTTTCACGTGCCGCGTGAACCATATGCCTCCTTAACTCTTCCTCCTGCACACTTTTTCCTTGCGTGCCCTTCTATAAATGGGGTCCCGCGTGCCCACGTGCCTTCATACTTAGTCAATATTCCAGGGGCCCAACATCACCCCACATTACACCTGTTCTCCACCCTTGGAAACATTCTACTTGACCAAGGTGCAAGTTGGTTCAATGAAACCAAGATGTAGGAAAACATTACAAAAATGAATAAGGAATGAAAGAATAGGGGAAAGAATGAAGAATGGGGGGGGGAAATTAATTTAGAAGGCTGGGAAAATCCCATTGTAGATCTACCTCCAGCTTGCTCCACACTTCAACCTTGCCCTTTGCCTTCTGTCATAGGTCACCCACCAGGGTACTCACTTCATCAAAGCTTAGACTAGCTCCCTAGGTTCCCAAGATGTCCACAATTTGTTCCATTTCCTTTCCCAAGTCCATGATCTTGTCCATTCTCCTTGTAATTTGGGGGTACAGTTCCTTCAGCCAAGCCTTAGTTGAGCTTCTTAAAGCCTCAATTGCCTCTGATTTCTTTTCTACCTTGGCCAGAACCTTGTCCTTTTCTACCCTGTTACCCTTGTTCTTTTCCTGGAACTCCTTCAACTCTACTTAAAGTGTGGCAACCAAATATCTTTCCACCATATCTCAGCCTGTGCATGTGTCGTATGCAGCTTCTGTAGACTGGGAAACAACCTTGATCTCTGTGAGTACTTGACTGTACTTGGAAACAAGTGCTATCACCTTTAACTAGTCCTCCTCCTTCAGGCACACAACCACTTCCTTACAGATTCCAATGTTAAGGGTCACCTCTCCATGGTGAGGATGTGTGTTAAGTCTTCTAGGAATTCCAGCGTCAATGCGTACCTTTGGGGGATTTGCATTAGATATGGATGTTTTAAAATGATGGCACTTTTTATTGATTATACCTTATTGTAGACCTCTTGTACCTTTTCCTTTTCCTCCTTGAGTTCATGCTTCAGTTGCATGCTGATTAATTATTCTTGATTTAAGTTTTTTACCACCTTAGCCAATTTTTCTTCCTTCTTGGCCAATTTTCCCTCTAGGGCCCTTATATTGTCATTCCGCACGAATAGCCTTGCCTTTGTTTCCACTGCGACCTTGTTTAGAGAATTACACACTTGCTCATCTGATATCTCCTAGGAATTCACTAAGGGGTTGTCTCCCTTAGACTCTGGTAGTGTGATAAGCACCTTTTGGTAGACTTCAAAGTCTAGCTCATCGATGTGAGACTCAAATGCCCAAGAAAGCATCTTCTTGGTCTTGGGGTACACGTCCTCCTTCTCGAACGATCCCATGGCTATAAGTCTTTTAGTGGGTATCGTGCTTTGGAATCATGTGCATAGCACCTTCCTTGAATCGTCCATATAGCCCATTATCTACTTCTATTCTACATCCAGAGGTCTTCTACCTGAGCGTGCACCTTTGAGGAAGCTAACTGTCAGAGTGGGGCCTCTTAGGCTGTCATGCCCTTTTTCAATGCTTTCCTCCTTCCCTTCCTTTACCACTTTTTGCGCTATGCTCTAACTCCTGGTCTATAAGGGCCTCAAGCATATTCTTCACTTCTCACTCTACCAATTAAGTTATCTACTCCTTAGTAAAACTTATGTCTCCCTACTTCTCCATGGAATCCTTCTCATCCGTCTTTGTATCTTCAGTGCCTTCATCACCTTGTGTGCCTTTCCATCAGGTGAAAATGAACTCTTTATTTTCATCCCAACTCTCTTCCTCTGATTCATAGACACTAAATACATGAGGTTCTAGGGGTTCCTTGTCTTTCTTTAGCTCTTCCTCCTCGTCACCACCTTCTTCACTCTCATCCTCTCCTTCTCCCAGGTATATTTCCAAGCTACGGTCGCCTCTGAGTCAGCTTCTTCATACACCTCTACTTCTTCTTGAGAGGTGTCTTCTCGTCAGAAGATTATACCTTCTCTTCTTCTTCTTCTTGTGACTCCTCCATGGTGGTGGGTTGTTCAGGTGCCTCTACTTCCGACATCCTCTCCTTTACTAGAGACTTCTTTCTCTGAACATAGGTGCTTGGCTTGGCACTCATAGAAGGCATGCTCACTGTCTCAGAAGTCGGCACACTTGGTGCTCCTTCCTCTCCTCTTCCCCTCTTGTTAGATGCTAGCTTATTATTTCCCAAGGGGTCTTCAGGTATTGAGATCTCATCCACCAAGTATGTGCCATTCTCAAACTTTGGCCTTATGCACATGTATACGCGCGTCACGGATCCTCCAGCGATAGGAAGTGTTATTGGCCTAGTCATATGGATCTCGTGTGACATGTACTTCTCCACATACACATGCTTACTTCCAGGATAGTTTAGTTTCTTCCTCATATCCCTATGATCATGGTCCAAATTTCCTAGCTCCAACCTTATCTTTTTTTATTCTTTAAATCTGTTCACTCCCACTTGGAAGTACTAGGCAATGAATGTGAAAGGCAATTTGCACCAAGGGCTCCATGATTCATCAACAAGTTTGAACCTGCCTAGGCAGTAGTGTTGGTACACCACAAACTCAGTCTTCTCCTTGTGTGATTGCTGGGAGTTTTTAAGGGATCCTCCACTCCACCCTGAATACATTTCTCAAGCGTGTATACCATTTTTTAAGTCATGCTTTGTGGGGAGTCATCATTGTATCAAATGCATACTTTTCAAACCTCTTCGCGGGTGAAGGTTCTTTGGCTGGGTACTCCCACACAAACTTGTCTAGTGCATCCGGAACTATAATTTCTACAAACACTATGGTGAGCAGGACGTTACCAAAGAGGATCTTTTCCCCTTCCTTCGCGCACTTTACAATTTCCTCAGCAATGTATACAGATAAGTTATAAATAGTCCCATGTGTAATCTTCTTGTAGACATGTAACCGTGGCTTGTTAACTTGCATCCATCTTTCTTGGCCATTCAACTTCATTACCAGGTGTATGACCATCTTCATAATGGGGTCCTTGATGTCTAAGATGTCATAGTACTGGGACCATTTCTTGTAGGTGTTCTCCGTGAAAATTTCTTGAATATCCTCCTTGTCGCCAAGGTCATCTTCCAGGGCATCTCCCTCACATATGAGGCCTGTAAACTATGCAATCAACTAGGGAGTCACGTGCATCTTGCGCCCAAAAAAGTGGAAGTAGTGATCATGCACCCAAGACATTAAGCACTGGTATAAGCAATCCATCTTCCCAAAATAGGGAAACTCGTAGAGCTGCAACAACCCTGCCTTTGCTAGCTTGACATTTACGTCATCATTATAGATAGGAAAACCTTCAGGTGTTAGCTTATTGGTTAGGCATACCAATTCTAATGCCATCTCCTTTTCTATAGTGTTTGTGTGGTGATTATAGTCACTGAATGGTATGCTCTGCAAATGGGATTCCCATTCCTTCCCCATCATCACTCCATCAGGGTACTACATTTTTGCATACCATTCTTTGTTTGTATCTACCTCAGGTTCTGGTTGTTTAGCCTTAGCTTTTCCCTTCCCTTTCTTCAGTGCCATGGTCGAGGTAATTGTATCACTCTAATCCTCTCCTTTTTACTCTTCTTTCCTTCTCCCAACCTTCGATGTAAGATCTGCGATACAATTCTTCTAAGCCCATGCCCTAGTTTGTTGAACCATAACTTTGATAAATTCTTCACAAAACAATGTCTTTTTACTTCTTTCCATGCCCATGTAATTCCTCCCTTCTGGTTCACAATCTCAAATTGGCTCTTTATGTTTTTAATCACACAGATCTTCTCCTTGATTGAATCTGAAAAAATCCCTAGCTTATATCTTTTGCTTATATCTCCAACTCTTTGTTTTCGTAAAGTAAAATGAGAGTGTCTTGAGCCTCTATTTATATTTTTTCCTATTTCTGGTCATTAAATGATACTTTACCTACCTTGTAATTTTTTTAATTAATGTGGATTTTTAAAACAAATCCCATCTTTAGTGCCTTCACTCATGCACCCTTCCTACATGAAAAACTTCTTTAACTCACATGCCCTTCCTGCATGAAAACTCCTCCAACCTTCTGGCTCACAATTAAACCATCCTTACAGGAGACTCTTACGCACACTCAAAAAATGCCGAAGGCACTTCTTCTATCCAAATTACTATGTTTTCCTACCTCGTGTTGCTTTAACTATGCTTCCTTTTCCTTTTTATGTGGGATCTACAAGTAGCCTTACCCTGTCACTAACTATCTTTTCTCTTCATCTCTCTTTCAACAGGGCTACTCAACAAGGATTTTCAACACAAATTCCTTGGTACTTTTAATCACGTGTTTCTTCAATTTTCTCCACCCCACACTTAAATGATGTGTGGTCCTCTGTGCCCTCATAAATTATCCAAAAATAGCAATAAGGTTACCGGCACCCAAGGCGTAAAACAAAACAATAACGCGAAAGGGAAACACAAGGAAAGGAAAGAGCATAAAGGAAAATTCTAAACTAACTGGAGAAATTACCTTATTTACAAACACCAAGAAGACTTATTTATAGTAGGGCTTCAGCCCACTGCCTTTAAAGTGTCCAAGCAACTTTTTCCCATCCAGCACTTGTAACTAGCACGTGCCCGAATCAAGGATGTACAAGATTGTGTATGGACCTAACCAATAGACTTTCAACTTCCTAGGATGGTGCATAAACTTAGAATAATATAGTAACACCATCTGCCCAACCTCAAACTTCTTGTTTCTAATATGGTGATCATGCCAAGCCTTCTACTTTTCCTTTTCCACTGTTTGGCTCCAACAGGCAAGTGATCATCTCTCATCCAGTTTCATTAGTTCATCAATTCTTTCTTCAAGCGCTTGTTCATCGGCTAATCCTCATGCGCACACTATTCGCAGAGAAGGTAACATAAATTCAACCAGAAAAATAGCTTCCATGCCAAACACCAATTGAAAAGGTGTGGCTTTATTTAGTCTTTTATACGTAGTCTTGTAAGCCCATAAAATTGCTGATACCTTGTCATCCCAATCCTGTCTTCCAATATCACAAATTTTGGTCAAGGTATGACTAATTATTTTGTTGAATGCTTCCACAGTTTTGTTTGCTTGTGGGTGATAGGGTGTAGTCTTATGATGAGCCACCATGAACTTCGATAGTAGGATCCTCACAGTCTCATTTAGAAAATGTGTACCCCTATCATTGGTCAAACTCAAAGGGCATCCATACGTTGTGATAATGTTCTCCCATAGGAACCTTTCCGTTGTTTCTGTCATGAAATCTTTAGTCAGGGCTTCCTCTTCCCACCTTGTGAGATAATCCATGTAAGTGATGACATAACATGACCCAGTCCTACGTGTTGTTGGTGTAATAGGTCTTGTAAAGTCTATCACCCACTTTTTAAAAGGCTCCATGCTAGGAATAGGATGCAAAGGCATTTCATCTCTTTTTCCTAGTTTGCCAATGCAGTGAAAATGGTCACATGCTTTACAATAATCTCTACAATCCCTGTATAAGGTTTCCCACCATAAACCTACCATTAAAATCTTGTGCGTAGTGGAATCACCTACGTAATGCCCACCAGCACTTTCTCCATGTGCTTCCTCCATGATGGCCAGACGCTCATGCTCTAACACACATCTGCGTAAAACTTCTTCACATCCCAATTTCTATAAGGCTCCACTAATCAACATGTAGGGCACGACGCGTATGGCCAACTACTTATTTTCCAATGCCCTCATTCCATCTGACACCACATCTTCTTTTAAAAATATAGCAATCTCTTCCAAATCCGAGGGCACGCTTCGCAATATAAATAGTTGTGCGTCTAGAATTTCTTCCCCAATACTTTGCACATCCTCTCCTGAATCAATTCTTGATAGATGATCAAGTCCATAATTAATTTTTCTGGGCTTTATTACAATGGTGAACTCAAACTCTTGAAACAACAACACCCATCGACATATGCGACCTTAAAGAGCAGGCTTGTTCACTAAATACTTTAATGCCATGTGGTCGGTGTAGAATACAAAATGTGTTGCCAGCAGATATTGTTGAAATTTGAAAAGCACATAGATCATTGAAAATGCCTTGCACTCAGTTGTGGTATAATTCTACTCTGCTGGTGTTAACTTCCTGCTCGTGAAACAAAGAGGATGATCAACAATCCCCTCACCTAGTTGTGTAAGTACTGCCCTAATGGTGGTTCCTAAGGCATCTACATGGACATGGAAGGGCTTGTCCCAAGAGGGAAATCGTAAAATAGGTGCGGTAATAAGCCTATCTTTTAATGTATCAAATTCCCTTTATTGCACCTTTCCCCAATGGAAGGTACTTTTGTGTCTAAGTAGCTCTTCTAAGGGCATGACGATCTTGTCATATCCCTTAATGAATTTCCTATAATAGCTCATATGCCCAAGGAATCCACACACTACGCTCTGGCTGGTAGGTTCCCTTAACCCCAAAATAACTACAACCTTAGCGGGCTCTACCAGCAAGCCCTCCTTACATATGATATGCCCCAATAAAGTACCAAAAGGTGTAGAAAACACACACTTCTTAATGTTGAGGGATATCCTCAACTACCTACACCTTTCAAACATTAATCTCAAGTTTTCATAATGGTCCTTAACCAGACCATATACTATCCAATCATCTAAGTAAACCTAGAGAAACTTATGAATGAAGTCCTAGAATACTTGTACCACTATGTGTTAAAATACAGCAGGCACATTCTTCAACCCAAAGGGCATGACTATACATGCAAAAATTCCCCACTCGGTGGTGAAATTTGCCTTCTCCTGGTCCTCCTTTGCAATCCAGACTTAGTGGTATCCTAAAAATCCATCCGTAAAGGAATAAAATTCATGCCCAGTGACTCCTTCCAAAATTTCTTCAGTGAAGGGGGGCGGAAATGGATTAATGACACAAAATGTATTCAATTCCCTATAATCCACACAAATTCTAATCATCTCATCCTTCTTGATGCTAATTACCATTGGACTTATCCATTCCGATTCTTCTACTGCCTCAATGATCCCAGAAGCTATCATCTTGTCTATTTCCTCCTTAACCTTCATGCGTAAATTGGGATTCATCTAGTAGGGCCTCTTTCTAATCAGGCGTGCACCTTCCTTCAGTTTTATCCTCATCTCCCCCAAGGAATGGTGAAATAATTTTAGCTCATGGTACCCACGTGGGAATAAATACTCAAATTCGTGCAATAGATCAATGGTCTTTAATACTTCCTTCTCCATCTAATAATCCCCAATAATAGCTTCCTTAGGTTCTTCTCCTAAACTGATGTTAACCTTCTTTGTCTTTAACGGCTCATGGTAAGCATGCATGTGAGCATCTGCACTATCCACTACTTTTTGGGTCCCCATAGAATGGCTAACATCTAAGCTTTCCGATTCTTCTCCATCAATCACATATAATAAATTTCCCTTCTCCTTCTCCAAATACACACGCTCAAGCTGTAACTCTTATGTTTCTTCAATCTCTTCGAAGCACACCTCCAATCCTGGTTCACCTAGTAATTCTAATAGCTTATCTTCCATTCTGGCACTATCCCCCATGGTAAGGTGCTTAATACCTTGTAAGGAATTATCAACTGATGGTTTAGTTCTCTGATACTCAAAGGCTTGAATAAGATCAGCTGTAAGCTCTTGCCAATTCCTTTTCTGATAACGTGTCTCTGAATGAATGTACCATGCATGTGCACAACCCTACAATGTAGAAGATAAAATGTGCACCCAAAGGGATGGTGGCAAGGATTTCATGCCTTCTCTCAAGCCCCACTCACACTCCTAGATATGGAAAGAGGCAAGTTCCTTCCCATGGTACTCCTTGATGATGGTGGGTATATTACTTCTTGAAAATTTGACATAGAGAGAAATTATTACCTCGCCCCACTCTAAAAGGCTCTCCTGATGTGTGGCCCATCAACGAGCTACTGTGCCAAGAAATACATAACTCAACATCTCCCTCCATTCCTTTTTATTCTTCCACTAAGCTTCTATCTCCTACAGAAAGATCTCATGGAAGGCTCCTTCGGCATACTTGGGTAGTTCTTTTCCCCCAAGGCACCGAACCATCCATGCCTTTGTTACCTTGGTCACTGATCCTCTCAACTATTGTCCCATTAATTAGTTAGTCCTATGTGCCCAATTGTCACATGCCAGACTAGTGGTATCACTCATTGACTGAGCATATTCAAATTGGATAACCCCTTTAATAGGGTGTACCATCTCAAGGTCTCTGATTGAGCACACATAAACCTTTTCCAAAACCTCTTCTCCCAACAGTTCAATGTAGGGCACTGACTTCCCATCAACCAGGGGTTTAATGACCCGCTCCTTCTTGTTCTTGAAACTGATGTACCCTTTGTTGAACTGAAGGTCCGCATTGTTCCTGTAACACCAAGGGCACCCAAGTAATGCTAGGAAATTGTCTACCTTGGCGAGTGCCAAGACTTTGAAGTCCCCGGTAAACTTGGCCCCCTGAATAGTAATAGCCACATCCTTCAAGAAAATTTGCCTTAGTCTTGTTTTCCATATACAACACATTTGAAGATGGCTGTAATGTAGGTCTCCCCATCTAATGCCATGTATCCAAAGTCAAAACATTAACTTCTGCGGAAGTGTCAATGAGTATATTGCTGAGGAGTCATCCATCTACAATTACATTCAATGTAATCTCCTTTTCATAGTCAAGGCTTTGAGGGGGAAGGTTCCTATGCAAGATCTTCCTCTCACGCTCTTCTCCGATGCATGGTACCTTCTCTCTCAACCAAGATCCTAGCAAAGGAATGCCATAACATTTTACACACCTCTTTAACCTCATCCAGGTCATCCTTTTATGCCTCGAATCTCCTTCCTTGTTTATCCTTTCTGGATTTATCCTTTAGACCCTGGATCTCTTATTGAAAGCTTCAAATAACATCCATGGTGTCCTGATATATCTCCTTCTGATGCACGGGGTCTGGATACTTTCCATGAATGACCTCTTCCCTTAAAACTAGGTTCTTCTATCTTGGTACTTCCTGTTGTATATATCTTCCCCCCCGGGTAGATATAGATAAACACATAAGAATATGGGAATCAAAGAAACTTAGAGCCTGATTTTTTTGAGACAACAGCAAAGAGTGTCGACACAAAAATGGATGCGCCAAGGCCCAGGTAAAGGGCACACAGAAAAGAGTGTCGACATAGAAATGGATGCGCCAAGGCGCAAGTAAAGGGTGCACAACAAAGAGTGTTGACACGGAAATAGATGCACCAAGGCACATGTAAAGGGCACACAACAAAGAGTGTTGACACGGAAATGGATGCACCAAGGTGTAGGTAAAGGATGCACAGTAAAGAGTGTTGACATGAAAATGGATGCGCCCATGGCATAGGTAAACGACGCACAACAAAAAGTGTCGAAACGGAAATGGATGTGCCAAGGCACAGGTAAAGGGTGCACAATAAAGAGTGTTGACATGGAAATGGATGTGCCAAGGCACAGGTAAAGGGAGCACAACAAAGGGTGTCGACACGAAAATGGATGCGCCAAGGCGCAGGTAAAGGGCACACAGATAAGAGTGTCGACACGGAAATGGATGTGCTAAGGTGCAGGTAAAGGGCGCACAGAAAAGAGTGTCGACACGGAAATGGATGCGCCAAGGCGCAGGTAAAGGGTACACAGAAAAGAGTGTCAACATGGAAATGGATGCACCAAGGTGCAAGTAAAGGGTGCACATCAAAGAGTGTCGACACAGAAATGGATGCGCCAAGGCGCAGGTAAAGGGCACACAATAAAGGGTGTCGACACGAAAATGGATGAGCCAAGGCACAGGTAAAGGGTGCACAGAAAAGAGTGTCGACATGGAAATAGATGCGCAAAGGCGCAGGTAAAGGGCACACAGAAAAGAGTGTCGACATGGAAATGGATGCGCCAAGGTGCAGGTAAAGGGCGCACAGAAAAGAGTGTCGACATGGAAATGGATGCGCCAAGGTGCAGGTAAAGGGTGCATAACAAAGAGTGTCGACACAGAAATGGATGTGCCAAGGCACAGGTAAAGGGCGCACAACAAAGGGTGTCGACACGAAAATGGATGTGCCAAGGCGCAGGTAAAGGGCACACAGAAAAGAGTGTCAACACGGAAATGGATGTGCCAAGGCACAGGTAAAGGGCACAAAGAAAAGAGTGTCGACACGGAAATGGATGCGCCAAGGCGCAGGTAAAGAGCACACAGAAAAGAGTGTCAACATGGAAATGGATGCACCAAGGCGTAGGTAAAGGGCGCATAGCAAAGAGTGTTGACAAGGAAATGGATGCGCCAAGGCGCAAGTAAAGGGCACATGACACAGAGTGTCAGAATGAAAAAATTCACACCTTGGCACATGTAAGGGTATGTCAACATGAAGATGGATGCGCCAAGGCACATCTTTGAGAGGCACAACATTTTGAGCACTAACAGGAAGCAGACCCTGACCTAGATATTCAGATGGCCATAACTTTTCACAGGGATCTCAGATTAACACAAGGTTGGAATTTTTGGAAAGCTTATGAGGTCCTCTATCCAACTATGACTGTATATATTTAATTGGGGGGGAAAAAGTTATTAAAAATGCAAAATAAAGTTCGCCACTTTTTGGGTTTGCTAGGGTTCTCACCTACCACCATAATGAGATGGATTAAATGCAACCTAGAGGTGGTTGGGGTAGATTTGGAATCTCTCTCTCTTTTCTCTCTCATTATTCCTATAAATTGTAACGAGGGGCTTCTTTCTAAAGGTTGGAAATTCTTGTTTTGCCCCTCCTTTCTTCTCTTTGGTAGGTGAATTTGAGGAGTTCAAACCTCCCATCTAAAACTGTAATGTAACTTTTCCTCTTGGCATTTTGTAGTGTATTGTATCAATATTTTAAGGAAATAACGCATTTCTGTGGATGATTCTCAACCCTCTCTATGTTCATTTGCATCCTCCTGATATTTCACTATAATTTTTTTTATCTGTGCATGATCTTGCATTGCATTTTTATGGTTTGTGTTTATTGGCAAGACAGGTGTTCTTCATTCCTCGGTGCATCACCTCTGTTAGTTTAGGTTTATTTTTATGCATCTTCTTACCCTGTCTCCTTGGCAAGTTAGTTTAGGTTTTGAGTAAACCCTCTGCATTTTCTACGTGTGCATCTGAATAGAGGAATAGAAACCAGCCTTCATCTGGAGAGCTTTTCCGATTTTGTAAGGTCCCACACTTGGGAAAAGCTCCACGTTATGCAATCGCACTGAGAGTCTCAACCCATCGAGTTGCAGACACTCAGGGGTGCTGTGATTCGCCATCAACACTTCCCTTGTGCACACAGCTTCTGCCCTTGTTGTTACCAAGACAAGTTTCAAACCTTCATCCTGTGTTAACTGAGGCATCCATTGTATGTCTAACTTATTGATGTTGACCATTGCAGCACCTTTGTCCTTTCATTAATACTAATTCATATGCTCATATAACTCTGGGAACTCCTCATACTTATGCTTCTTTCTGCACCACGAGAACTGCAAAAATTCTAGGCACTCATGCTTGTAATGTTCTATATATCCATAGTTGAAACATGTTCCACACGGGAACTCACTTCTTCCTTCGTGGTTACCTTGTCCACATAATCCTCCTCAAAAACCCCTTCCACACACGCCCCATCTGCGCACTCCTCATAATGGTGATAATCATTTTTCAAACCACTGGTAATGCTGGTTTGGCGCACCCCATGATCAATGGCCTCATGTATTTGATCAATGAGCCTACAGTATTTATTATCATGGGTCATGGAGGTGAAAATATTACAATAACAAGATACATTCTTCCTAATCGCATGATGTAGTAAAGGATATCTACTTTCATCATGGTCCCCATGACAAATCTAAAAATCTACTATCACATTGTGTACTGTCCTCTGGAGGAAATTATCCTTAATGTGCCCCTCTATTTCAAAATTTGTGCACCACAAAACACCACGAGTCTCATGGACTGAGTTCATAGATAGATTTTCCAACTACTTAGCCATAGCAGCAATCTAAGCCTCCAAGAACGGGCTAACGCCAGTATCAATACTACTAATAGCTTCAGCACGCAAGGCAACATCCAATGCTTCGTGCGGATCTATAAAAGTTTTATGAGATAAGGCCCTTCTAAAAGGGGTGATTAATCCTCCAAAAAACCACTTGGCATGATGAGAAGGATGTACATCATATGACAACTTGGACAAGAGAGTTTTAAAGCATGCATCATACCCCCACACACTCTCTTCCATTCCTTGTTGTATATTCTTCAAAGATCTAATACTTTTTTGCTCGAACTCAGGAATGTGGAACTCTACCAAGAATGCATTCTTTAAGGCAGTGTAATCCACCACTATTTGATGAGGGTCATACTTTCTATACCAGCTCTGTGTGTGCCCTTGCAACATGGTTAAAAATTGACTAGCCTTTCGTTTCTAGGTTGTGAAATGTTTCACGTGCCATAGTAGTTCACACTTGTGAACATGTTTTGCAACATCCTCAATGCCCCTGTAATCTAGTAAATGCAGAGACATTTCAATGAAAACTTGAGGTGGTGGCTGGGGTCCTTGTCCAGAACTAGAGCTTCGGTTCCCTCTGGTGTTTCCTCCACTGCATGATCCACCAAGTCCACCAGGTCTTGTACCTCCAGAGCCACCAGATCCACTGGGTCCAATAGAGCCTGTAGGAGCTGTACCAAATGCCCCCATAGTCCAACTAAACTATGCACCGATAGTCTGTGATAGCACCCCACTACCGCTACTTTTTCCCGCGCCACTCCTTGATATGAGACCAAAAGCTTGTACACTTGCCCCTTGTCCAAAAAATCCTCTGAATACTGGAATATGCATAGCCATAGAAGAAGGGAATGTAAAATTGTATCTCCTACGTATGGATCTGTCTCTTCCACTATTTTCAATTGGATCAATACTTCTTCTTGGTTCAGGAAAACCAAGTGCCAGGGCTCGGTCACTGGGTGGGTTCATATATGTGCGAATGACTCTCCTTTCTCCATGCAATGAGCTATCACCAGAAGTTAAAGGGGTATCCCTTACGCACTTTCCAAGATGGGGTAGCACATACTGCTCAAGTTCCATGTCCTCCACGTGAACCTCAACTCCTTCCCACAACGTCTATCTCCATAAATCCATCACACTAACAGCCTCACATAATCTAGTAGTCTCCCTTTCACGTGCTTCACCATACTTGAGCCATATTTCTTCCCTCTCCTTTTCTATCGTATCATCTTCCATCTTCCTCCACCTGAGCTTCCTTACCCAGCACTCAGAACAGTTTTTCCGGCCTTTGGGAGTGCCTCTAAAGTCATATTAACCATCAATATCTTCATAGCTAGAGGAATAACATGTAGAAATGATCCTCTAGGTTCTCGTAGAAACTCAAACTCAACAATATTTGGGAAAGAATACATGGCAATGGCATATTCCAGAGTGTAGTTAGCTAGTACTCCTCCCCACTAGTGATCTACAACACGGGTCCGCATCAGATCTGCATCTTGTAACCTTTGGTAGTCCTCTTTAGTCCATATCCGTGATCCATAATACCAACTTGATATAGATGCATAGGCTGAAAGCCACCCAAATAACTCTACTGGGAAGCACCAGAAAAAGGTCTCATATAGATCATGGTAGATATTCTCCTCTACCCATATACGTGTATCAAACTCAGGTCCAATGTTGAATCTCTGGGAAAATTCATCCTCCGTGCTCTTGAACCACAATTCAACATTTTCCAATGTTAACTGATCCATCATTACTCTTTACACAGATCATGATGCATGCTATATCCCACTACAACTTCGAAAAGAGGGTCCTAGAAATGGAACAAAGATGTAGTCAATTTTACTCCCATTATAAAAGGAAGGAATCCCATGCACGCTGGTCTATCACCTAGCAGAAGCTGAGTGCTCACCCGAGGCACACACGGGTGCTGAGTTTCTCTTTTATGTGATTTTTAGTGGGAAGCATTCATCTATGAGTAGTATAAGAGTATTTAGGAAATAAGTTTATACATACAAGAATCATAGGGCTTAGAATGGCCTCCAGATCCTTGTAGTTTCTTCAGACCAGGTATTTTAAAAGACTCCATAACATATATTATAATAGAAAGAGAGATAAAACCATTCACTCATAGCATGAAAGGAAAGAAAACATCTATGAATGAAATATACATAAAACCCACTAATATTCATATCTAATTGTAATAGGTAACCTCATTGTATTCATCATTTCATTACAAGATCCATAGAGGGCAGACCGTAGTCATGCACATCATTAGGCTTGTATAACTATGCCAAAAGGAAAAAGAAATTACAATGCTAAGCTTAGCACATTCCCTTCTGCATCAAAGTTCCACTCGTAGTAATCCTGCAGAGCTTCACCCATGTTATATTTCTTTTTGTGTATTCCTCCTATCTTCTCCTCTTATGTCTATCTTTTCATCCTCTTTTCTCCTCGTATCTTCGTTCTCCTTTTTGGTCCATAGGAACTTGTATTTATCACCTTCCCGCACTACCAACTTTCCTTGTCGCACCCTCAAATCTGTCGCCAAGTTTCGAATGTGGTCCTTCAACAAGAATGTTTCCTCAGGCCTTAGCTCTCCCCTCCATCTCATGATGGTCTTCTAGAAGATTCATTCTCTGGCATGTTCTTTCATGGGCCACCTGTTGCTAGGTTGGCATCTTATCCACATGCAACCAATCATGCTTTTCATGTGTACTTCCTTTTTTGCTTAAATCAGCTAAGTCCTGAACCTCCTTTCATGCACTGCGTGAACCATATGCCTCCTTAAATCTTCCTCTTGTGCACTTTTGCCTTACGCACCCTTCTATAACTGGGGTTCCATGCACCCGCACACCTTCATACTTAGTTAATATTCTAGGGGCCCAATAAGAGACATAGTACCAAGGCACACTGCAAAATGTAAAGTTGGTCGACATGGAGTCTATAAGTGGAGTTATGTATAGTAAAATGAGATTTTTTAAACCTCAGGTTTTCGAAAGGTGTAAAAAAGGGGGTTCAATAGTGGTTTCAACTCTTGTTTCATAAGGGGACCCTCCTACCAATGTAATTTATTAACTCATTTTTTAATTAGTTAATTAAATTGATGACTGAGTTGTTAACCGAGTTAGATGAGTGAGGACGAAGATGGCTAGGTGAGATCTTCAAACAATCCAACATGCCAACATAACAAGCATTTCTAACTCGTTTATTCAAATATAGAGTTGCACATACAAGTCAAAAATCTAACCACACAAATCAAGGGATATATAACCAAAAATAAGAAACAAAGGGTCAATGTGGTCAAATCCACAATAGTCTTGGCATTTGTGGGCTATTTTAAGCCCATATCCACCTACCACTTGATGAATGTGAGATTATTTCCCCAAGGCTAAAAAATAACATGCTGATAGCTTAGTTTTCATCTCAAGAAGTGGGCATGGAAGTGACTGATGTGGAGATAACAGTAGCAGCGGTGTCGATGTGGTATCAAGGAAGTAGACATCATAGTGCAAGCGATTGGGGACATCTTACCAAGCTTTGGGTAAAATGTGGCGAGCGGGTTTTGAGCCCTATACCCATTGTAACCCAATCTAGATGCTTTAACCAAATCACCTAGTTGGTGGCTATGAAATGAGTTGGCAGATTTTTAGTTTGGGTTAGGGCTTCTATATAAACCCCTATTTAAAAACACATAATCAATTCATTCACAATCCGAATTGAATATTTCTTAAGAAGTTTTTTGAATAAATTTTCAAGGAAATTTTGTGGATTTATTATAACTCATCATTTTTAATGTAAAATGTTTATTAATCCAAATTATTTTGTTTAATTACCTAGATATCATGTGTGGAGAAGAGGGGTGTTTGAGATCACTAGAGAAGCATTACATGGGATCTATGACTGTACTCTTCACTAGGCATTTTTAAAGCTAGATAGTGTAACGATATCCTTATTGAAGGATTTAACAATATTTAGAGGCCATGGAGGAGGATCATGTTATGGAGCTTGACATTGGATTCTGATTTAGCCATGTGTAGAAGCTAGATACCATGAATTAGAGGAGAGTTCAACAGGAAGTGTGAATTTGGGAGGTCGTGCTAGAACATTGTGCAAGGATTCCAATACTAGTTTGGGTATTTACTGGACAAATTGGCACTTGAGTTCATGGTGGAACATACCATTCATTATAGTGTTGTAAGTTCTTTTTTTTTTACTTACAAACATAACTTTATAATGAATTAGTTCAGTGTTTAGCAAACTTGGAGATGTAGGCATCTACTGAAATTTGTTATCAATTTGTGTGCAATGTCTTTTTTACTTGCATTGCATTTTTCCACTTTAATTTTATTATAATTGTGGATTAAATTCAGCATTAAAGATGAAACAACCTATAAGGATATGTTAGGTAAAATTTTATAGTAGAAAAACTACTTGTTTACAGATCATGCATGTTGAATTTGGTGGATATCATACAAAATATTTGACAATAGATTTTTTGAACTACCATCATATTCTCAGGCACTTTCAGAAAGTCCCTTCTTGATGTCTTTCAGTGCACTGATTCATTGTAGTTAAAACTCAAGGATATGGAATTATTCTAAGAAGGTTGCGTGGAAAGTGTTGTAATCCATTATTGTCTAGTATGGATCATATTTTTGGTACCAACTATGTACGTGGCCTTACAATGTAGTCACAAATTGACTATCCTTTCTGTTTGAAGTGGTGATCCCCTTGGATCTCCATAAAAACTCACATTTGTGCACATGTTCAACTGCATCCTCTACTTCTTTGTAATCAAGAAAGTGGAGTGAAATTTCATAAAAACATGAGGTTGTTGTGTGGGGTTATTTCCTTATCCTTGATTAGGACAAGATCCTAACCCTGAACCTCTACCACAATTTCCTCTTCTCTAGGGAGGACCAAAGCCTCCTAAGGCCCTTATTATTGGGACTCTTGTATGTGTTCCTATGATAGAATTATTTTATGTTCCAACACTATGTCTTGGTATTGCACCTATGTTACTACTTACAGAGATTAGTGTGCCAACACTCTATCCTAGTGTTGTACCTATGGTACTACTCCAAAAATATTTTTTATGACCAATTATAAAATCTTGTTAAGCAATAGAGGATTATGTCATGTGTGTTTCCTTTATCTGTCGTACTTATTGAATGGAAACTAAAACACTTCTACCTGTGTCACCTTCCCAACATGGCGATCCTTGATTATACTCACTTTATTTACCCTTTCTTATATAATCTTCCATATGAACTTATAAATAGTGAGTACCATGCACAATGAATAAGGGCCCAAGGTAGTCTAGATGCATGCCAATGGTTTCTAAATCTTCACTAGACTCACTTTCATCAGATACCAATGGGATCCTTTTGCACTCTCCCAATATTATAAGGATATAGTCCTACGGCACCTTTCTTTCATTAGGGTTATCATCACTACTAGCTAGCCTTATTCCTCTCTAACTTAATGCCTCTTCAATTTCCATTTCTCACACATCACTATATCTAATCTTTATTTTCTTCTATCTAGTATAATGTTATCCTTTACAACCCCTTTCCTTGTCCTTGTGTGAAAAGTTTTTATCCATACATAGTTAGATATTCAAGTCCAATTTCAATCATCAAGATCTTAATTACAAGTGGAATTGTGCATAGATACAATCCTTGGAGTTCATGAAGAAACTAGAACTCAACTTCTTCCAAACATGTATAGGTTGAGATCATGTATTTTAATTTATAGTTCCTCAAAACACCTTCCCACCAACAGTTTATAGCACGCTTTCACATCTTTTCTAAATCATCTAGTACTTGATACTAGTCATGAGTATAGATATATCTCTATCCCAGCCTACTCCCTCTATTATGTGTATATGTTACTAACCAATCATATAACTACTGAGGGAATAAATTAAATAACATATTATAAAGTGCATCAAAAATATTACCCTTGACACATTCACGCATATTGAATGTGTAATTGGTATTGTATGTTAGCATAAATTCATATTCTCTCTCATGTAGACAACATTAAATACTCTCTAAGGGTAACTAAAATGCCATGTGCACATAACATCTTAAGATCTAAATTAAAGAAGGTCTTGGAAATGGAACTAAAATTTTGCTTCATATTCTATCTTCAACATAACATAGTTTGACGTGTTGGCACTTCACCCAGACAAAATCTTGAATGGTCACCCAAAGCGTGCACAAACCTACCAGGTCCTTTATCATGTTTGATGTCAAGATGTAGTTGCTACACTCATGGTTATTAAAACATACAAACATATCACATGGATAATATATATGTTCACATAATGATATTATGAGAAAAATAAAATGGTGTATGAAAAAAAGAGAATTGATTATTTATTTATAGTCATGATGTACATCCAAAATACATCAACTAGAAACATACAATTCCAAAAAATCCATAGACGCAAAGATCTTCTAGGAAGTACACAAACTTAGATGCAGAACAATTATTATATGAAGATCATGAATATTTCCCTTCATAACTGATATTTACAAGTATATATAGGGTGGGAACTCGTCCTTCACTATTAAATCATGCTATAGTGAAAGAATATACCGGCCCTTTACATAGATTGTATGATTTTACTAGCAATTTCCTATAATTAGACACAATTCAACAATTCTCCAAAAGTGATGAAGTTTCTCTGGAAGATCTATAAATAGCTCTATTTCATTGTCATCTCATCCTATAAATATCTCTTTTTTTCCATGCATGTTATATGTCTACAAGTATCCATGTATGTTCTTATCTTTTCATATTCTAACTCTGGTATATGCTTGTTCTATTTCTGGCTTGTCTTGGTGATGAATTCAACTCTTCTCTTTATTATATTTATATTTCTTGGTGATCACACTATCTTTTATCCCTACATGTCAAACCTTTTTGCATGCTTTTTGATACTTCCATGTGCAACTGTTGTGTACTCTTCAACCTATGAGTTTATCTAGTACTTAGTCATTTTATTGACCTAACAAGAGACCCTATTTTATGTGTATGATTCAAAACCACTTTGGTTCATTATGTTTGAGGTTGTATTTCTAGATATCAGTAATTATCTACAGAATTAAGCCCTTAAAATGATCATCTCTTATCAAATTTTATATTTTTCATCTTACCTATATTCTCACTATTTTGGAGAATGTCTAAATATTTTTGGATTTCATATCAAAGTATTGGTGACCTTTTTTAGAGGCCATTCTTTGGTTGTGTTATCTAATTTAAACTATATTTTTACTAATTCTCATTTATCCAATTTTGAATCCATAATTCAATCCGTTCTGGAATTTTTGGTATAAATTAAGGTAATGATAAATAATATTTATTTGACTCTATAAACTTGTTTAAACCCCCTTGAAGATGAATGTTATGTTATTAGAGTAATGGGAATTAGGAGACCTTGGGGTAGTGGTGAATTATGTTAATAAGAAAATGTGGGTGTGATGGATCGTTATTATTAGCCATAGACATAAAGTGTTTTACATACATTGTTAGTAGTATGTTCCACCTACAATGGCATAAATTTGATAAGAGTATAACTCTTTCACATTATTCCCTTTCTTCCTACTTCATCATTTTAAATGGAATCATAAAAAATAAAACAAAGACACCTTTCCATTCATATTGGATACTATAAATATAAAATTGATACATAATATAACATGAATGATAATTTCTCTCCCTAAAATACTTAATGGAATTGTAAATATTGTTAAACCCTAGTGCATTGGTGTTGTCATTGATGTCAAGTGGAATTGGTGGAAAAGTTTTGAATGGTGAAGTGAGGATCAGTCAAGGTCATGAGCATAAGGAGGTGTAAGAGATAAATTTAGGCCATTAAAATATTAATTAATCATGGTAGGATCCTAGGAACACTACCTAGGTCATGTAAGAGCATCTACACGGCTTACTTTAGCTTTTGGAGGTAAAATCAAGTTCTCACCAAAATTACCTTTAAGAAATAATAGTGGAAACTGAGGTAAATGAGAAATGTATGGGTTTTATAGGATAATTTATGATAGCCAAAGATATGGATCATGGAGAGGGATGAATTTTAGTGCTTCAAGTAAAGTTTCATCAAATTTTGAATATGAATGTGAAATTTATTCAAGTTTTACCAAAATCAGTTTCTTGAAAAAGGAAAGCTGAGCACCCTATCTTCTTAACACTCACAAAAAATTATCAATCCTACCTCATATAAATCAAATAAGGAATTTGTAACAAAATATAATAATGAAATGTTTTAAAAAGTTTGAGCGAAAATGGGTAAGGAACAAAAAAATTCTATTCATTTTACTAACAATGTTTTTCTCTCTTCAAACCTCCTTCCTAAAACGATAGGCCTAAAATGAATTATTTGACCTCCAAATCACTTGTGAAAGTTTTGTAAACTAATAAAAAGTTTAGAATATCCCACCTAGGTTAAAATGGTGGCATTATTGTTCCTCATGGTTGATTTTCCTGTACGGATTTTGACTTGTCTTGAAGAACTTTAGCTATATAGTGCAAATCTGAAGATGCCAAATTGAATCCCCTACTACTGAATAAGGTATGAAAGGTTTTCTTGGATTTCATGAATATATTTGAGTAGTTTTAGTTTTGTTTCAATATTAATTCAATCAAAATTCCACCAATGCTACCAAAAGAACCTTCAAACTAGCCTCTCATGGGGCGTGGAGAAAGAGTTTGTGTAAAAGTGTGTTTTTTAGTTAAGAAATGGCTATAAACAACCTATAAATGTCATAGATGATGTGTTAGAGCTCAAAATTACCTTTTTGAAGTGATATAAAATCCTAGTGCTAATTGCCTCTAAATTTTTGAAGTGATTTGCTAAAAGTCTTGTAAAAAATGACTGAAAGTGACTTGTATTTGCATAGTTCACCATATAGCTCATACTCTCAAGAAGTTGGAGATGATATTGAAACCTTATTTGAAGTATGATGAAAATTTTTAGTCACATGGGTGAATGTGTGTTACAAGAACTCATGTCTGTAAAATTTTCCTAAGTTACTTCATAGAACCCTTCACACAGTCCCAAAATTTAATGTTCCTCATGTTAAATACTTTGAGTTGGTGACTGCAATTGGTGTGGCCAATTGGCTAAGGAAATGAGTAACTTAGAAAGTTGATTTAGTTATTGATGGAATAATATCACACAATTTTTTATTCTCACTTCTTGAATATTAACTTTATCTTTCTGTGACAGTCATATCGATAAGCATCTTTAGTCAAAATCTTGAAGCTATCTCATAGTGAAGTACAAAAAAAAGTTTGAAATTTGTATCAAGGAAATCTATTGTTGATCAGTTAGACCCTAGAACTTAGTAAAGAAACTACAGAAGGTTGACACAAGCGAGTAGAGCACATTCAAAGGTCTGGATGTATCAGAAAGGCTTGCGTGTGAAGAACAAAAATAGGTTCAAGACATAGCCATTTTCATGACAAGGATCTATTTTTGGAGATAACGTGTAAAAAAATCACACTAATTAGAGACTTGCACATCATGCATTAGATATTTTTGGAGGATTATCTATGAAGTGATTTGTATGGACACATGATGGAAATAGATCTGTTATTGTCAGTTAACTAGTAGTATTCTATTGTTAGTGCACTTGCATGTGTGGCTATTTTTGTAATAGCGCATGGCTAAGTAATAACATGAATCCTATTTTGGGATTAGATAAGTGGTGAAGGGAAAGTACCCACCCATATAAGTATGTACTAAACTATCTAGTAGAGAGAGAGAGATAGGTGTGCATACATAGTGAGATTATGCTGCTAAATTTGTTACGTGCATACTATTGTTATTGTAATTAAGATTTTGTATACTTATTGCATTTAATATAATGGAGGAAATCAGATGAATCTAAGTGTTAGTTCTATGTGTATCTAAATCTAGTATGTTCTTGATCTCACCATGCTTAATACTTAATTCTATTCTCCCTTAGATATAGATCTAGCATGCTCTATAGAATGATGTGTTAGTAATGGAACTACATGTGTTAATTCTTCATCATGCTAACATCCTACAACATCAACCTAAACAAGGACTTGGTACCTTTACATGCTTCAGGTGAGCTCTCAGTCTAGGCTAAGTGATGTTCCAGCATGTCTAGGGTATTATTGGGCTTGTCTTACTAAATTCTAGGATGCATCATTGGTTCCATTGTTGGGACCTCTTTTTTAGTTTTTTTTAGGATGGTTCACGATGAAGACATACCAGTTGACCTTAGAAAGTGTTGAAGAGTGGATATGTGATCTAGAAGAAGAATACACATGGTGGTTCATCATTGGATTTGAGTTTAATGCAAATGTGTGGGTGGAACAAAAAATGTATGATAATTTATAAGAGAGATTTTTTGCTATCTTTCCAGTAGTATTGTATGAGTGGCTGATTGCTTATGCATCTAAGTGGAATTGGAGGTATTGCACACTTTTCTAGATGCTGAAAGAATTCCAAGCCATTTATGATGTTGATATGATTTGGACTTGAGATGTGTATACATTGTTATGTGGTGTTTTGAACAATTATATGTTGGAGTAATCAATTTCCACTTATTCATGTTCAGAGGTAGCTGAATTCCAATTTTTATGATATCTAAGGGGAACTTACCTATAAGTAATTCCACTAGAAATCAAGATCCTGATGGTAAATTTGAATTTGGAGAGTAAACCAATGGCTAACTAAACCTCACCATACATGGGGGCAAGATCAGGTTTGGTGAAGGATGGAAGACCTAGGAGTAGAAAGGTAGAGAGAGGAAAGATGACTTAAGTATAATGAGGCACATGAGAGGGAGATCAAGAATCAGTGGAAGGTTGTAGAGAAAATGGAATTGTGGAGAAAGATAGTTCAAGAAGGAGTTGAAATTCACGTAGAAGACGTGGAACCCAAACCTTAAGAACTCCCCCATTTTAGAAAAAATGATAGGGAACCCTCCTTAGCCTCATGTAGAAGCGCACCAGTAGGGATGACCTGGGATACGGGCATGCATCTTTACCCACTTGGAAACCTTACCCTTGTACTTGGTTTTCCAGCATTTAGTACAACAAGTAGTCAACACTCTAATTCTAGCAGTGGAAGAGTAGGAGTGAGTATTATAAGAGGCATAATAATGGTAGTGAAAATGGCTTTTTTGTTATATGGGAGTACCTTTTCGAGTGTATCTTCAACACAGAATACAAGTGCACCAATTTTCAGACTAAATTCTTGGAGAAGTAACACTTCACAGACTGTTGGGGTATAATTCAGTTCTACTATCGAGATATAGGGAATCACATCTTCTAGTCTGACCCCAGCTATAGGTTTAGGATCATAAGGCATATGTAGCTCTGGTTTGTGAAGATCTAGAGGTTCTAGAGGCAGGGAAAACACAGGAGGTTCTAGATCAGGTGGGCAAGGTCCACACCAACCCCAAAATATTTACACGGAAATGTCTCTTCATCTTCTAGAGTATAGGGGCATAGAATATGTTGTTGAACATGTGCATATGTGTGAAATACTATGGTACAAAAAAGGAATCATGGCTTCTAAGTATAGGAAAAGCCAATTTGATAGTATGTTACAAGGGCGCACACACACCTGGTATAGAAATGTTGACCCTAATCAGACTTGCATAGATTATTTAGCTTTAAAGGATGCATTCCTTACAAGGGCGCCCACACACCTGGTATAGAAATTTTGACCGTAATAAAACTTTCATAGATTATCTAGCTTTAAATGATGCATCCCTTAAAGAGTTTCATATCCCTGAGTTTAAGAAAAAGAGTATAAGTGTGCTCAAGGATATTAAGAAAGGAACTACTGAAAGTGTTAGAGAGTATATGCACAGTTTAAAACATTGTTATCAAAGCTTTCTTATGACATACATGTAATCTAACATGCACAATGGTTCTTTGGGGACCTGATTACCCCTTTTAGGATGGCATTATCACACTAAACATACATTGATCTGCGTGAAGCACTTGAAGTAGCCTTGTATGTTGAGACAGTTGGAAGCATAGATACTGGGGTGAGCCTATTTTTAGAAGCAGAAATATTAGCTATGAAAAAGAAGTTGGAGAAACTATCAGTAAATTTAGCACATGAGATGTGCACATGGATTTGGTGCACCGATTGTGAAGTAGAAGGTCACACAAAGGATATTTGTCCTCATAGAATAGTACGATCGTTGTTGATGGATTGTGAAATATGCCATTTAAACCATGATTCTAGTGTCTTCCATTATTACAACGTGCGATAAGGAAGAATGTTTCAAGCTAATATAAAATATGTAGGTCCATGACTCATGACATGGAAGACTATTGGTTGATTAGACAGATCCATGATGCTATAGATATTAGTGTACGAAAGATAGGAGTTTCTGATTACTCTAGGGGAAAGAATGAGCATCATGACCGAGATCACAATCAGATGTGCTATGATCAGAATGAAGGGAATTTTGAAGGTGGTTGTGGCAGAGGTCGAGGAAACCATGGTGGATTCAGAGGATGAGACCATGGTGGTGGAAGAAGTGAGTTCCCATGTGGAACATATCATACATTCAGATCTCCTGATGACTATAGATGTGAATGTCCTCATAATATTACATGTTCTTTCTACAGAAAGAACCATAGCTATGAGGAGTTACCAGACTTATATGAGCATCTGAGTAAGCAACATAAAAAATAAAATAAAGGCACAGGGATGGTTACGATACAAAACACTATGGAAAATCAATGGATGCCCAAGTTGGAGGAAAAATCCAAGGCACTACAAGTGAAGATCACAACCTGTGCTGAGGTGGCACGCGCCAGGGAAACATTGCAGAAGAAACCTACTGTCACTAAAGAATAATTTATTCATGCATGGTACCTAAATCCTATCTATCAGAAGGAGGTTTATTAGGAAACCATGGAAGTTCTAAGGAATGTTAAGGGTGAGATACAGTACTTAGAATAGCAATCATGGAAGATAGAGAAAAATAAAGTATCAAAGACGGTCCAAACTTATATAGGTGACTTACGGGAAGTGTGTAAAATTTTGTGCCAGTAAAACGTCATTCCACTGTTAGGGATTTGGTTAAAAGGAAACACTCCATGTACAAGTACTGAGATTGGATGGAAGATCCTGCATGTGAATCTTCCCCCTCATAGCCTGGATTATGACAAATAAATCACCCGGAATGCTCTTGCGGATTGGTGATTATTGAGTAATATATTGATTGATACAAGAACATAATTCAATGTTCTTACCTTGGATGTATGGCTATAAATGGAAAGACCACCATTAAATCCATCCTCTAATGTATTATTCATGGCTAATTGGAATAAGGCCACTCTCGATGGAGTTTTGAATGATGCATCCATTACCATACAAGGATCCAAGTTCACTAGAGACTTTGAAGTTTTAGCGATGGCAGAGTCAGATAGCTTCTTAGATCTATTAGGGCGTCCTTGGTGCTATGAAAATAATGTTGATCTTCAGTTTAACAAGGGCTATTTCAGTTTTGAAAACAAATAAGAAAGAGTTATTATCCCTTTAACAGATGGAAAATATGTGCCATATGTTGAGCCCTTAAGTGAATAATAATTTAATAGGATTTATGTACGCATCATCCGAGATACAAAGATGATTGAACCAGCCAAAGAAAGACTAATTCATTGGGAGGATGCATAGTATATAAGCCATACTACAAGTGTTACTTGTGATAATTGGGCTCATAGCACTTATGAGTTGGTATGGTACGAATTAAAGAGAATATTTCCTAGAGGCAGTAAACCACGTTATGTACGGAGAATAGGTAACAACTCGGTACCTTGTTACACCGAAGAAGGAGTTCTTATAGTATTCTTGCATGCCATGGAAGAAAAATGGATAGGCCCACTAGAAAGAAGAAATATGTTAGCATATACACTATGTAGAACAGCAGCATGTTGGCGGGTGGCCCATAAGGACAATCTTGTAGGATGGAATGAAATTAGGATTGCTCTTACTACTAGGTTCTTAAGGAGAAATGCACCTACTCAAATCTACACTTATCATGGTAATCAGCTTGTTCAACACAATGTTCAGAAGTGTGAGAGACTCTAGATAAAAGGACAGGAAGATTTACCACCTTCGCTATGGGTGCACAATTTTTATTACACTTTACAAGGTTGTGTGCATGTTTGGTATGTGTATGTAGAACTCCATAGAGAAACTAGAAATTGGCATAATTTAATTATAGGAATGGCCCAGCCTTTTGAATTCTTCTCTACAAAGCCTCCGGTGGAAGAAGCATTGACAGTTATCAAGTGCTTAACTATGGGGGATAGTGCCAAGGCTGAATAACTTCAAGATTTATTAGATAAGGAAGACTCAGGAGCACATCCTTGTGAAGAACTAGAGGCCGATGGAACATTACTTCAACACACTTTCCTTAAGAAAGAGAAAGGAAAAATGGTCTAGTTATTGGATGATGAAGAAGTAGATAATCTTGATGTAAACCATTCAACATGGAGGCGTGAGGTACTAGAAAGTGTGGATAAGAGCACACAATCCTATCATGAACCTATGAAGACAAATTGAGTGAATATTGGAATGGATATTGAGCCTAAGGAAGCCATAATTGGAGACTATTGGTCAGACTCTGAAGTGGAAAAAATCATAGAGTTACTAAGGGATTACCAGGACTTATTTCCTAGGGGGTACCATGAATTTAAAGGAATTCATGAATTGTTAGGGGAGATGAAGATAAAGCTTAAAGAGGGTGTGTGCCCAGTTAGAAAGATACCTTACAAAATGAACCCAAACTTGTGTGAAAAGGTTAAAGATGAGATTGATAACATGTTGAAGTATGGGATTATCAAGCTCCTTGATGAGTTAGAATGGGTTAGTCCAATGGTGATCAGTATCAATAAGGATGGATGGATTAGGATATGCATGGACTACAAGGAGCTGAGTGTTGCATGTGTAATTGATCCATTTCCTAAACCATTCACGGAGGAAATACTAGGAGTTGTAGGGTGTAAGATCTATTTGTTTATAGATGGGTTGTCTAGGTATCATCAGGTTCAGATTGCCCAGGAAGATCAAGAAAAGATTATATTTACTATTAAATGGGGTAGCTTCACCTATATTGTAATGCCTTTTGGTCTGAAAAATTCACTTGTATTTTTTAGCATAGTTTTCCAAGCATTGAAGGAATTTATTCAAAACTTCTTACAGGTATATTTAGACAATTGGATGGTGTATGGATTAGTTAAGGATCACTGTGAAAATTTGTTCTTAATGTTTGAATGGTGTAGACAGTTGAGTATCTCTTTGAATATCAATAAGTGCATATTTTCTACACCATTTGGGATAATTTTAGGACACATAATCTACAAGGAGGGTTTTCTGGTTGATCCAGCAAAGGTTGCAGTCATTATAGGCCTAAGGGAGCCTACCAGTAAAAGTGAGGTGCACAAATTTTTGGGTTATACAGGATATTACAGAAATTTTATCAAAGGATATACCAAAATTTTAGCACCATTAGAAGATTTACTAAAAGGGAAAGGTACGTTCTACTGGGGAGAGAAGTAGTAGCACACATTCAAGACATTGAAGGAGAAACTTACTACCGCACCTATTAAGCGTTTTCATTTGTGGGACCAACCATTTCATGTACATGTTGACGCCTTTGGCATGGCCATTGGCATGGTGTTGGCTCAACCTGGGGAAGGTATTTTAGATCATCCTATCTATTTTTCTAGTAGAAAGTTGATTCTTGCATAACAGAATTACACGACTACAGAGTGCAAAGCTTTTTCAATGATATATGCACTACATAAATTCCGCTAGTACCTACTAGCTACACCATTTGTCTTTTATATAGATCATATGGCATTGAATTATTTGGTAAATAGACCTATTTTACAAGGGCACATATGTCAATTGGTGCTCTTATTTCAAGAATTTGATTTCACAGTTATGGTAAAACTAGGACAAAGTAATTCTGGACCAGACCATCTATCAAGAATATATTCAGGAGAAGAAGCACATGCAATATAGGATACCATGCTAGATGGATAGTTATATAGGTTACATCAAGCACCATCAGAACTAGAGGACATTTTTGTCTTTCTACGAACATGAATGACACCAAAAGGAATGAAATCCTTGGAGAAGAAACATCTTTCTATACATGTCACACCTTATATTTTAATCAGTGGTGACTTGTACAAATTGGTCCAAGATTAGGTATTTCACCGTTGTGTATTGGAACATGAGTGCACATATATTATAGAAGAGGCTCATAGTGGTATTGCAGGTGGCCACTATGCCAGCAATGCCACTACTTGCAAGATTTTACTCGCTGGATTATGGTGGGAGACCCTCTATAAAGATTGTAAGGAATTTTGTAAGGCATGTGATAATTTTCAACATCTTGGAAAATCGGGTCAACGAGATGAAATTCCTCTGATACCTATTATTATTGCACATCTGTTTGAGAAATGGGCTTTAGATTTTGTGGGTCCTATTTCACCAGTTGTGCATAGAACTGGATCGTGCTACATCATAACTTGCACAAACTATCTGACAAGGTGGGAAGAAGAAGCACCCATAAAGGACTGTAAATCAGTCAAGTTTCTATGGGAAAATATTATTACAAGGTATGGATTTCCTTTGAGTTTGACCAGTGATAGGGGCACACATTTTCTTAATGAGACAATCAGAATTTTACTGTATGAGTTCATGATTGTGCACCATAAGACTATACCCTATCATCCTCAAAAAAATGGAACTCTTGAGGCTTTCAACAAAATTTGAGCCAGACATTGACAAAAATATGTGATGTTGGAAGAAAGGATTGGGATGATAAATTCCTTGGAGTACTTTGGGAATATCGAAAAACATATAAAAGGTTAAACAAAGCCACACCATTTCAGTTAGTGTTTTACACAAAATCCATTCTTCCTATGGAATTTATGTTACCTTCTTTATGTATTATGCATGTTGGAGGTATTACTGGTGAGAAATCATTAGAAGAGTGGATTCAAAAGTTAATCAAGTTGGATGAGTGATAAGCCATCGCAAGTTGGAGTCAAAAACAAGATAAGGCCAGGTAGAAAGCATGGAATGATAGGCACATCAAGGATAAAAAACTAGAGATGGGACAGATGGTGCTCCTTTATGATTCTAAATTTTTGTGCCATCCAATAAAACTCAAGGTACATTGGTTGGGGCCCTATGTTATCACTTACATCCTTGAAACATGCGCTTGCCAATTAGAAGCACTTGATGGAACACGTTTAATCGATTACTTCAACGGGAGTAGGCTAAAGCCCTACTATAAATAAGTCTTCTTGGTGTTTGTAATGATGTAGTATTGCCATTTAGATTAGGTCTTCAATTCTACATTCCCTTAATGTGTTTCCTTCTTTGTTTCTATGCTTTGTCAATTTAGTTGGTGTGTTGTGTAATAAGCACATTTACATACTAGAAGATAATTACTATTTGAAGAATTTTTATGTGCATAGGATTGCACATACTTTTAGTGTGGGGTGGATTATTGGTATCTAGTTACAAGACTATTGGGATTAAATGATAGAAGGAATAAGCTGCTACGGGTTCTATTCAAGTCAAAGGATTACTTCTAAAAAGTGACCAAAGATGGAGACGAATGAAGAAACAAGTATAATGCGAGGTAGGCAAAGGATGAGAAGACTACCAGTGGAAGGCGCAATGATGAGGTACTCGGGCGCAAGAAAGCACACTAAATAGAAGTCTATGACCAAAGGATAGGAAGGTGTGCTAGAAGGTTATAGTTGGGGTGCGAAGATGTACTACATGGAAAGAAAAAAGTTGGTCAATAAATGAGAGGAAATTGGGTAGATGAAGGAGCAATAAATGCATCAAAATTTTGAAAATCTATATAAGGATGGGATGCAAGTTCATTCCTACCATTTTGATTAAGATAATATGACAAAATCCAAGTGTGAAGAGCCGAGAAATAATGTTAAGGTGCGAAGAGTGTGAAACCATATGTGGAAAGGAGGTTTGTGCAAAGAATAAGCTTGTGTTCCCATAGGAGGAGGGTTTGAGTGAAACAGATGCATTAAAACCAAGATAAAGCATGAAGATATGAGCTAGGGTTTGAGTTACATGTTGTAGAATTAAAAAGACGAGTATTTTTAGAGGATTGTAGGGTAGAAATGGCACCAAAGAAGGTAGTTGCAGCAGGAGTTAAGGGAAAGAAGAAGGTGGTCATGGAGGAAGAATAAATGAACCTTGAGAGAAAATTTTCAAAGATGAAATATTAGATGTGGTTATAGTAGGCCAGGAGTGGGATTCCCACATTTAGAGAAGAAAGATAAGTGAGTACAACCATTGTACCATAGAAAATAAGGAGTTGCATGCACTATTGAACATGAAGATAAATAAGCGCACGATAGAGGACATTCCAATCTATGAAGATGGTGGGGAGAATTTATTGAAGAAGATTGGAGTATATCGGTTATATGAGCTCTGATACTTTGGAAAATATGAGCCATTGTACCATTGTCTCATGAGCAGATTACAAGAAGACTTCTTCTACTTTGTAGGTAGCAAAGTAAGGATTTCAGCCGCGTTGATCTCCATAGTCACAGGGTTGAAGGCTACAAGTGAAGACCTCAAGGAGGACTTAATAGAAAAGGCCACAATTATGGAGAACAAGAAGGAGATGGGGTACACAAAGGGTCTATGCGGTATGGAAATAGACAAGTTGAAAAAGTACCCAGTTGTGCAGGAATCCACACACCTTGTGAAAAAATTAAATGACCAAGATAGGTGGTCACAAGTGAACACCATGTGGATACACATTGCTAAAAGGATATATGAAGGTGTGATCTATAAAATTTTAGGTTACATTATAGAAACTATCATCGAAGAAGCATGTTCAGGAGGAAAGATCAATTTTTGGGGATTTTCTGTTGTCTCTCTTGTTTATGGAGATTAGAGTGTCAGATGGACCCAAGGAGAACGTCTGGGAGTATCCTATTGAGAACAAGTCACCTACTGAACGATTCATAAAGTACTTGTGTGAAGGATCGATGACCGAACAAGTCAAAAAGAGGGTTGGGAACTAGTACGATAGGCTCTACATGGCATTCGAAGAAGAGTGGAGAATACAAAAGGATTTACCATAAATGGTGGGTAAGGTAGTTCAATTTTCCATATAACAACATTTTTACATCATGTGATTTGTAATGAAGGACGTAGCTTAGAGCCCATGGTGCAAACTACTGTATGCCTTCACAGGAAGGTATTTTTAAGTATCGGTTCACAGGTTCTCATATGCGCACCAACTAACATTCAATGCATACAAGGTAGATTGCGACTACCACACACTGAGGAAAAAGTATGTATAACCAAGATGTAATGCATATATTGAAAGGCTCATCTTAAATATGTTGAGCATAAATCTAGTAAGTTTAGCTGTTGGAGATATTAGAGCAACAATGGTGTACCTTCAACTGAAGCCCAAGCTGTAAAAAAACAAGTATGTGGAAGATGATTTCACACTTCCGGAACTACCGAGGGGTAAGTATACCATGGAGAACATTCCAGTGCCTAATCCCACAGAGACAATAAAATTAGAGGATGAGGAGGATGAGCGTGAGGATAGTGGTGGTTTGGAACATAGAGGTAGAAGACATCCTACGAATAAGGATGAAGTTGAATACACAACTACACCACCTCGGCCACAAGAGGGGGATGAAGATGACTTGGATGTATTCCAAAAAGAGCACCAATTTAAGAGAGTGTTCAAGAGAAAAAGGACCCAAGGTGCACCTCCACAAACAATGCACATATCTCCCTAAATATCTCCATAGAAGGAGACAACCGAGAAAAGGAGAAGGAAACTAAAATTGAATGAGGAAGCAGAAGAGTTAGAGGAAAGCACACCTAATTCTCCTACATCTACAGAGAATGTAGAAGGAAAACAAGATGAAGAAATGAAGGAAGGAGAAGATGAATAAATGGAACAGATGAGATAGCTACCGAGATTGCTCAAGACATAGAAACACAAGTCCCAAATATGGAAGCTCAAGTTCCCAAGCATCCTAGGTCAAGAAGAACAAGTGGGGAGCACATTCCACCAGCCATGGGTTATGCTGAGGACATAGGTAAAATTTTCCGCACTTGTTTCAAGAGTACACTAACACAAAAGGAGTTATATGGCTGGGAATTAATGGATGAAGATATGGAAACAATGTGCACAAGGAATCAATTATCATGGTTGATGCACACGCACATGGATGAACTGGATTTTGATGTGTGTGAGGAGTCATGTGTGTCAAGGAAGTTGAAAAAGACACCTTAGGCTAGACACATAATAGTAAAGCCTACTATTATGTCAAATGAACAGGTGAGAAATGCATTAGTAAAAGTATCAACAAAGGTGGCAAGGTGGAATATGGACACAGCTTCCATAATTAGGGTGCTAAGGGAAGATATCAAAACTAAGGATGATGAGATAGTGTTCCTAACACATGAAAGAAACTTATCACAGAAGAAGAATGTTGTATTTATCAGCATCACAGAGGAAATTAGTGATAATTTCATGAAGGCCAGGCCACACTTAGAGAAAAGGGTACCAAAGACATTTCCTTCAGCAATACACTATGTAAGTACATTAGTAGACTTAGTGCTTGAAGATGAACCTTTGTATATACCAAGGCCAAAGGATCCTACAAAAGATGTAGAGTGAGAAAAGGCTTCAATGATGCAAAAGATTGCATCATATGAAGGACTATTGCAAGTGTTGTGGGAAGAAATAAATAAGGCAAACAAAGCCTTGAACATCTATATAGATCCAGAGGCACTCATCAACATAAAAACCCTGGAGGAGAATAGTGAGGTCCAAAAAGTGATGAAGGACAACACAATGGACCACGCAGAAAGATTATCAATAGATAAATAGAAGCGTGAGGCACTGGTAGCAGCCCAAGAACCACACAAGGATCAACTACAGGAGCTTGGGATACTCATTACACAGAAGATGGATTTTCTAGAGGTAAGGATAATTGTAATTTCCAACATTGTGTTGGTATTGCAGAATGATAAAGGAGAGATTACAAAGGATGAAATGGAGTCCATTGCTGTGGAAATTCCATAAAAAGAAGAGGAAGCACTCATTAAGTGGGAGACCTTGGAGGCTGAGATAAAGGAGGACTATCCTAAATTAATTTTTCAGGTTGCAGAAGAAGAAACTATAGGTTAAAAACATTCTTTCATTCATACAAATTCTTTCTATTCTTCTATTCTTTGATTCGTTTCGAAGACAACCATTTCCAGGGAGGTAATACAACTAGTGTGGGGTAATGTTGATCAGTCAGACCCTAGCACTTAGTAATGAAAATATATAAGGTTCACACGAGAGATCAGAGCACATTCAAAGGCGTAGACGTATCAAAAAGGCTCGCGTGTGAAGAATAGAAAAAAGTTTGGGACTTAGCCATTTTCACAACAAGGATCTATTTTTGGAGATAGCATATGGAGCGCTCAAACTGATTGGAGACTTGCACGTCACGCATTGTATATTTTTAGAGGATTATCTATGAGGTGCTTTACATGGACATAGGCCAAAAATAGATCTTCTACTGTCAGTTAACTAGCACTAGTCTATTGTTAGCGCACTTGCATGTGTGGCTATTTTTGTAATGGCGCATGGCTAAGTAATAGCATGCGACCTATTTTGGGATTAGATAAGTAGTAAAGGGAAAGTCCCCACCCATATAAGTATGTAGTAAACTGTGTAGTAGAGAGAGAGAGAGATAGGTGTGCATACATAATGAGATTATGCTACTAAATATATTACTTGCATACTACTATTATTGTAATGAAGCTTCTATATATTTATTACATTTAATATAATGGAGGAAATTGGCTAAATCTAAGTGTTAGTTCTGCGTGTATCTGAATCTAGTATGTTCTTGATCTCACCATGGTTAATACTTAATTATGTTCTCCCTTAGATATAGATCTAGCATGCTTTGACGAATGATGTGTGAGTAATGGAACTGCATGTGTTAAGTCTTCATCATTCTAACATCCTGCAACAACACCCTAAAGAGGGACTTGGTACCTTTGCATGCTTTGGGTGAGCTCTTAGTCTAGGGTGAGTGATGTGCCAGCGTGTCTAGGGTATTATTGGGCTTGTCTTAATAAATTCTAGGTTGTATCATCTATTGAAGTATTCATCATGTTATTTTGACATAATAGTGAAACATTATTGTTCAAGGTCTCATAATAGTTGACTAGGGTTTGAAACTTGAAACCCTCACCGTATACAATTTTGGGAGAACTAGTTCATATAACCTTGTTGACATGATCTCAAATAAATATAAGGAGTTAATTTATTTGAAATGTACTCATTCTTCTTAAGACATTCTCTAGAGGTCATACTTGATTGAGAAAGGTGTGGGAGTGTAAAATGCTTGAATAAATAACTTTTTACTTGTCATTGTGCATATCTTATGTAGGAGAACAGTAATTCTCTATAGCCTTGATAGTAATATATAATCAAAGTTATCTCAAATAAATCTTACCAAGATGTGAATTTTGTTGAATCTTATCTCTCTATCTACAATATGCCAAGTCCATGCAAAAGTGTGATCCAAATGCTCTTAAGGTTGATTATTTATGATAGTGAAGAAAAGTATGAAGAATATTACTTTCTTTAATTGTGGAAGGTCTTAAATTTCTCTTAGATCACTTGCAAACTTGGTTCCCATTTGTGATCAATCTAATGTGTAACCTCTTCTCTCTCTTATTCCAAAACTGTGATCACTAGTTGAAGCTCCTAATGCACTCATATGTGCCTTTATGACTTATGAAGACAAAATGGAAAAGGAGGGTGAATTTTAAAGGTTATAAAGGAGATTGAAAATGTTGTTTCAAGTCATATTTTATTGATTACATATGAAGATTCCTTATTTGAGATACAAGACAAAATTTATATAGTGGAAACTTGATTAAGTTTTAAAAACCATTACAAATTAGAACACAGATGATAGTGTTGGAATATTGTCAAAAGAAGTCAGGAAGGTAGTGTGTTTAGAATCCTACACTTATCATCTTCTTTTCCTCAAAATAATCTTGAACGAGCTTCAGACCATTAAGGTAAAAATTGAAGCATGACAGAGATAATTTTGACATATTATGGAAGATATATTTGAATTCCTTTCATCTCTCTTTGTATGTATTGTCAAGTGAACCATTTTGAATTTCCTTTAAACATCAGAAGGTCAAAGGTCATGTTGATTTTAATGGTCCATTTTTTTGCAAAGAGATAGTTTTTGTTGAAGTTAAGGAGAGCTATGCTAATGTGATTTAAGTATAGAGAAGCATGTTGAAGATATAGTTATTGAATAATGAACATAGATCAACATATATGAGATTATCTTGATCCATGTAGATGAGGGGTTTTTTATAAATCCCAATTAGAGTATGAGTGTATCATTATATTAAATAATAGTACATGGTTTAACATAAATAGTACATCCTTGAATTCCTGAGACCAAATAAGTAAGTTCAAGAGAATATATGAGATGAAGAAAAGGTGCATATGAATGAAGACTAAATGAAAATGATTGAAAAGTAAGAGAAGATGAGTGAAGGAAGAAAAAATGACATTATATGAGGTTTGAGTACATGAGAAAAACTTCGGTGTAATGGTTTTTTATTGGGTTAATTGAGTGCCACAAGTACACGTGAAAGAGTACATGTTTGAGAGGGTGACTCAAGAAAGCACCATGAGGAAATTTAGAGGGTGAAGGTATATTTTTATAACAATAAGTTGATGTTGAGTGGATAATCAGAAGAGAAGTAAATCATGACTAGAACTAAGAAAAATAATGAGGTAATCTAGTGTTCACTATCAATTGTATGAGACAAAAAAATCAATGTGATCAAAACCTTGTGCAGGTCTAAGTAGAATCTTATCAAACAGGTATTTATAGCTTCCCAGTAAGTTGAAGCTTACACAAGGTCAATAGGTGTTGGAATAAATTTGGGAGTTGAAGCTTCCAGGAAATTAGAAGCTTGTCAAAGACTAAGTAGGTGTTTGGATGAATTATGGAGTGGTAGCTCCATGTTGAGAAGATGCTAAAATCAAGATCATTGTAATATTTACATGAAATTCTTGTCCAAGCTAGTACTTTTATTTCGGTGGGTTTTTCTCCCTTAAAGCGTTTACCACATTAAATATTGTCTATCTATGTTTTCTCTTATGGTTGACTACTTGTGAATGTGAGTTTGGTTTAATTGTCACAAATTAAGAAAATTGAATTGATGGTTAAATTATGAATGGACATTGAATCAATCCCCTCTCACTGTCCTAATTTCTAATAATTGGTATATGTTCCTAGTCCTCTTGAATTAATTCTAACTACTTGGAGGATATTTTGAAGGCACAAGAATGGTTACATTAGTAGAATCAATCCTGAAGAGGAAGTATGAGATTACTCAGTCTTTGATTGATGGACTGAAGAAGGAAATCAAGCTCATAGAAGTTGTTACCATGGCCAATTATTCACAGGAAATGGATTCATTTGTTGATAATGTGTCAAAACATATTAAATTTAAGAAAGGTACGTGTCTTAAACATGGACAAAAATTGAGAATTTTGACATTTTAACTAGAAGAAGAAAATAACAAGCCAAGGATATGTTTAGAAACTTGAAATGAGATTCTAAAAATCTGGATGTAATTTTGGATAGATAAAGAGCATAACAAAAAGGATTATGATTCAAAGGATATCCTATGAAGACGTGTGAGGAAAACAAGGCTCAAGGTTGGTTCAAGAATGCAAACAAACATGAGGACGATCAAAGGAGACAAGAAAAAATAAATCCTAAGTTGATTAGGCAACAAAACACATCTAGGTATGAAATGAATTTCAATGGCTATTTTTTATTTTCATAACTATGGACATAGGGATAAGGAATGTAGGATGTAGGTCATATATGACTACCCATGGAGAGATAATGCAAGTGAGAAAGAAAATAAATTAGTTTTATTCAACTTACAAGAAAAATTTGATATTTCCAAAGTACTTATTTAGAAGAACCATCAAGTCATTTTTGGAAAGAAGTAAAATTGAAGAGGCATGAACATGGTAGTTATGATACAATTGCAACATTTTTAGACACTATGATATGATATTTCATGATCTTCAAGGTTTACCTTTAGATTTAGAATGAGATTTAACACCAAGTCATAGGTAAGATTAGTGTCATGTGCTATAAATCTTCATGATTTTTGGAATTTTGCACCGAATATCTAGTCAAAATGAAATTGAACCTAACATTAGTAGGCATTATACTTTCAAAGTAAATGTGAAAAGGTTTCCAACATGAAGACCAATCCTATAAATGAGATAAATTCAACTATGCCTAAAACAACCTCTGAAAAGAAGGATGTAAAATGGGTATACAAGGTCAAGGAAAGAGTTGAAGAAGAAAAGGTTGACATGAAACTAACATGGGAAGATGATGAGGAGACATAAAAACAAATTAAATTAATGGGAGATTCAAGTACAAAAAGGACACTAGGAAGTGATTTATAAAGCCAACAAAATGAAAGACAACTCTACTACAAATTATCAAGAATCTGTACCTCAAGCCATGTTAAATCAAGTATATGAGATGAAACATGTATGTCTATTAAGAACTCAATATGAAAGTGAGGGTTTAGGAGATGTGGTTGTCACAACAAGGATTACATCCATGAAGATTGAAAATATCTCAAGGATAATAAGGGAAGGAATTAAGTCATCATGTTGTTTTGATGATTATCTACTATTTTGAGGTGATGTCATAAGGTTGTGTGCATTATCTATGATTCTAGAAGGTATGTATCAACTGAATGAAGCAATATTATGTTCGTCCTTAGGCCATCAAAATGCCAATCAAATTCTTCACCAAAATGATGTTGATTTAATAGACCAAAGCATGTTCTTGAAAGAAATATTCCATCATTGGTTGCTAAATGGAGTCTTCATTATGTTGCAAAGTTATTATAAAGAATGTTTGTATATATTTATTTTGATTACTAGTGCCTTTGAATTTATTGAATGTATTTATTTTATATTGAGGTAAGAAGAGTGTGGTCAATAGGTTTCTAGGTAAATTTTCTCTTCATCTACGATGACAACTCTGACTCATGGATGAGTCACGATTCTAAGTTTCTACAAAGGTAGGAAAGGTCTTCAAGAGAATGTAAAGATTGTTGAAAATTATCAATCATTGTTCCCATGTCCATGTACAAAATTGATCCTAGGTAGTTCATAATTTGTTTCATGAATAGTGATAATATTCTACAACTAGTCTTATTAATCCAAGATAAAGTATCATGAAAACACAAAGAGTGGAATAGTCCTCAAAATTTAAATCATCCAAGAAAGTTCAAAAGATTGTTGTCATAAGTGAAGAAGAGGTTCTCTGAGTCACACGTAAAGTATGTATGGGTCTTAAGTTCTGAGTCTTTGTTAGATGTTCCTGCTATGAAAAAGTGTTGTGAAAGGTCAAATCATACAAGTTGTAATAATGTCTCCACAGAACCACAAGTCAAGTTTCTATGTCACATAATTTTAAAATGAAAAGTATTCTTGATTTAGTATCCAACTTTCTGTGTCACATAAAATTGAAAAGTATGGCCTACATTCCAAGTTTGGATATGTATAAATTAAAGCGATGAACCTTAAGCCATAAAGTTGATTTAAGAGCCTAAAATATAGCTAGGAGAACCCAAGACAAATATAGTCATCTCTTAAGGAAAATTGGTCAAGGTTGAATTTGATGAAAAAATCCAAATTGATGAGTCAATTCCTATCATAACCTAAGATTAAAGACTCATCTAAAGTCTGCAGGAGAATGAAATTTAATGAAGATTAATCCAAGAAATATGATGGTCATTCATCTATAAATTCTAGGTTACAAAGGTTGAAGATGAATACAATCTATACATATCATAAATCAGGGTGAGATAGAATTTTCTAGGGATAGAAATGGAAGATTCTAACGATCAAAAAAGTTTAAGAGGATCTAGAACTGTGGTATATTCCTAATGAAGTTGACTATTTTAATTTGTACATGTAACATACAATACACTAAAATGATAATGTACGGTATGTCATATCTATAGAATACAAGTCAGGGTCTGTTTTGATATTTTTATTTGTTAGGAGTTATAAAAGGAAAATGGGATGACATACAAGATCATATGATAGGAATAAGGAAAATGGGTATCCATAAATTATCATATTACAAAGAGATTTTCTTAACTTTGCAAAAATCCATGAAGATTAAATCAACTTCTAAGGAACTTAACAACAGTTTGAAATGTAAGTTGACCATGCTTGAATTAGCCTCAATAAGTAAGGCACTTGAAAAGGATTGAAAGATCTTGTGATTTGCTACATTGGTATATGAGATGAAAAATAAGCTACCATGCTTATTAGCCTAATAAATAGGCACCAAAAGGATTATAGATCTTGTGATTTTGAATAATGATCCATCACAAGGTATTGTAGGGTGTTTTTAAGTCTGAAACATAGGCCTATAGATTTGATAAGACATCATATAGGAGAAGGATCTCCTATTGGTTCCTTGCTTAAGTATTATAGGTGATCAAGAAGATTGTTGGGAATGATAAGTGATGTGAAAATTTCCTTAACAAGGGGAGCAAGGTGAAAATTCAAGAGATTCATTATCTCATACAAAGGAGGCTATGTTTATTAACAAGACAACTCATGGTAGAGGAAATAATGTGAACCCCTCTGCATGCTTCAAGGAAAAGGTACTAGGTATAACCATGCATTAATAAATAATGTTACAAAATGGAGATGTAGATTATTTCATGCAATTTTTAAGTTTATTTTGATGGGAAAAGTTGGGAAAAAGTTCAATATATATCTTGACTTAGGGACCTAAGTCCTAAAATTAGTAAAACAATTTGAATGTTAATAAATCAACAACACTTCTGTAAACCTTAAGTTGAAATAGATACTCTAATAAGATAGAAGGAATTTATCAACTTCAAATACTCAAGAGAAAGGCTTCTATATGTAACATGAAATTATTTTAAAAGGGGGATATAGTTCACTTGTTCAAGGCATAAGTTGTGAAGAGAAAATAAAAGAATAGGAAAATAACTTAATTGTCTAAGTTTAATGAAAATAGGTTGAGGGGGAGCATTGAGGTTGATTGGTGACAAAATATATACATATATACAATCCATTTATAACAAGGTAGCAAGTAAAATCCAAGTGGGAGCTTCTTTAGTTAAGTTTATTGCTTACATGTTATTTATGTTGTTGATTGTATGAAACTTTATCATATATATCAAAGGGAAAGAGAGTGATTTTAGAAACAAGGTATGAATTCTTTAAATATTTTGGTGTGTTTTTTTCCATGAATTTTTCTGAGTTTGTTTCCATGAATGAAAAATGAGGATATTTTTGAACCCTAGAGAATTGGTGTTATCATTATTCTCAGGTGGAATTAATGGTAAATGTGTGAGTGGTGAAGTGAGGATCAGCCATGGTCATGAACTTTTATTGATAGTTCCTTCTCAATGGTGGTAGTAACTTCTATTGAACATTCAGGATGATTTCAAGGTGTTACAAGCATGGTTAGTGAGGTTGGGTGCCCACATGAGGCATGGAGAAGCTTGATGTATCATTATTAGGTGTCCCACTAGTTAGAAATGATGTTACAACGATGTTTAAGAGCTTCTAGGCTGAGCATTAGGTCAAGTGTTACAATTCACAGGTAAAAATAGTTCATTTAGGCCTATTTCTAGAGCCCAATGACGTGTATGGGGACAAATAAGGATGTGGAAATTTTATGTAAACATGGTAGGAGCCTAGGAACACTACCTATGGAATGTAGGAGCATAAATAGGGCTTATTTTATCTTTTTGAGGAAAAATTCAAGTTCTCACCAAAACTACCTTTGGGAACTAGCAATGGAACCTAAGGTAAATGATATTGGTATTGGTTGTATAGGATAAATTATAAGAAAAAAAATATGGATCATGTATACGGATTATTTTTAGTGCTTCATGTCAAGTTTCATCAAATTTTGAAGAGAATTGTGCAAGTTATTCAAGTTTTACCTATACTAGTTTCTTGAAAAAGGAAAATAGAACTCCCTATCTTCTTAACAATAAATTTTTTTATAAAACCTAATTAAGATAAATCATAGAATGAATTTTTTAATATAACTCTAAGACTTAAATTTTTCAAAACATTTGAGGGAAAATGGGTAAGGAACAAAAAAGTTCTATTCATTTTACTAACAATGTTTCTCTCTCCAAATTTCATTACTAAAGTGATATCCCTAAAATGAATTATTTGACCTCCAAATCATTTTTTAAATGTTAGGAAACCAATGATAAGTGTATAAGGTCCCTCCTAGGTCAAAATTGTGGCATTCTTGTTCCTCACGATTTAATGTTCTATACGGATTTTGACTTGTCTTGAAGAACTTTAGCTATACATTCCAAATATGAAGATGCCAAATTAAATCACCTACTATTGAATAAGGTATGAAAGGTTTTCTTGGAGTTCATGAATAATTTGAGTAGGTTCAGTGTTGGTTCGATATGAATTCAATCAAAATTCCACCTCTACTACCAAAATAACCTTCAAACTAGCCTATCACGGGGCTTAGAGAAAGAGTTTGTGTAACAACATGTTTTTGAGTTAAGAAATGGATATAAAAGACCTATAAACGTCAAATAAGATGTGTTGGAGCTCACAAGTTCCTTTTTGAATTGATATATAGTCCTAGTGCTCATTGTTTCTAAAGTGTTTAAGTGATTTGTTGAAAGTATTGTCAAAAAGGACTAGAAATGAATTTTATTTGCAGATTTCACAACGTAGCTCATCCTCCCAAGAAGTTGGAGATGATGTTGAAACCTTATTTTAAGTAGTGATAACAATGTTTAGTCTTATGGGTGAAGGTGTGTTGCAAGAATTCATCCAAGAAAAATATCTTGAGTTTCTTCATAGAACCCTGCACACAGTCCCAAAATTACATGTTCCTCATGTCAAATCCTTTGAATTGGTGAATGTAATTGGTGTGGTTATTTGGATAAGGAAATGAGAAAATTAGAAAGGTTATTTGGGTAAGTGCACCAAGTTGGGGGATAATTAAGTGGACATCAAATCCTGAATTTTACATTAAAAACAACAGAACATCAAATTTAGTCTTCCGTGGACTTGAACCATGCCAAAAAGTAAAAACTATGTCATAAAAATGGTACCATTACGTAGGGGAGACTATTAGCTTTGTAGAAATACTAATTTTAAAGTGAATAGAAGAGGATAAATATCATTTTATAATTTTTTACTAATAGTAGGTCTTTAATACACTTTTTCCTGTGAATGTTTATGTCTACGTTTAAGACTGTAAAATTTGTTTCACTCATCAGAATGTGATAAAACTTATACCATCCCAAATGTGGTGAAATTATATACATGTTCAAAAAAAAAATTATTTGATTTCAATATTTTTTGATGAAGTTATGGCGAGCAAACGGAAAGTGCTCTGTTTTCTTTATGTTTTCATACCACTTTCACGGAAAAAATCATAAAAAATAAAATATTACTCAAAAAAATACAAAATAAAATCCATCCCAAGATAGATAGTGGCATATAACTTCTCACCAAAGAAAAAAAATATATATCAATTTTTGGTCATCCAAATTGTGGGCAAACAGACTATAATCTTATCGGCGTTTGAAAAAAAAAATACCAAGTCATTGAATTTTGAGTGTTTAATATAGCTAATCTTGTCCATTTTTTACAAAAATTAGTATTTTAGAACTAGATTCCGGATGCTATGATTCATATTAGTATAATTTTGTCTAATTTTGAGTGTATGTATTGCTAATAATCCCTACAAGTTGATATTATGTTGTTATTTGCAATATGATGTCCAAGGATGACCCTATATTTGTCCCTCAACTTCATGCACTTACCCATTTAGTTGTTGATGAAATGGTATCACACAAACTTTTCTTCTCACTTCTTTAAGAGATACTTTAAATTTCTGTGACAGTCAGATTAGTAAGAATATTTAGTCAAAATCATGCTCTCTCATAGTCAAGTACAAAACAAGGATTAAAATCTATAACAAGGACATCTAGTGAAGTATCCATCAGGTTATTTTTACATAATAGTGAATTATTTTAACATAACAATTAAACATGAGTGTTGAAGGTCTTATTTTTAGAGTTTTTTTGTTCTTAATCAAATGAATGAACTAGATACTGAAAAAAACTAGCAACTCACAACATGGAGGGTTTTTAGTACCTCATAAGTATGATGCAATGGATGAATGATTACAAATTAGAATATCCTTAATACTACTGATGACATGTAGATAAGGTAAAATAAAATGAGATTGATTAGATAGATTTATATGATGGCTTCCTGATAAAGTAGATCCAAGAAGTGTTAACTTCATTGGTGGATGTCAACCCCCGTTTTAAAGAAAGATTTAAATAAAGGATGAAATAGTAGATAAGATGTAGAAAAAGAAGTATAATGAATCTGAGAAATCATTAAAACTGATCTAGAAGCTCATATGATTGAATTAACAGTAAATTAAGGGTTACCTAGTTTGGGTCAATGGTGACCCAGGTTGTGCATAGGCAGGTTGATGGTGACATGGGCAGAAGGATCTGAAATGTAAGAGAAATATGCAAAAATTGCAAGATCTAAGTGTAATATGGAAGTTGTAGAGGTCTAAAGATACTAGAGTCAACCTATAGAGGGAATGTACGTGATTAACTAAAAATAGAATTTTATGGCTATTTTATAAGTTAATCTAAATATAAACTAAGTGTTGTATTGAAGTGATAGATATAAATATTTTTATTTAATTTTGAATGGATTGAAAAAATGGAAATAAGAGGGATATGATACTAACCTTAAATTAACTTACCTCACTATGTGTTGGACTGTAGCAAAATGGTATACGGACAAGGAAACCTATAACTGGATGGCCTCAAGAAGGGAAGAAGCTAATTTTTTCATGTACTGAGGTGCCTCGGAGGATAGTGGGGCACCTTGGGTGACCCTGGTCTTATATCTGGGCATTGTAGACTATAGAAAAGCTCAGAACTTGAATTTGGTAATATCGTGGTATATTTGAAATACATTTGCTCCTATCACACAGGTGTCACAATAATGTCACCTATGTCGATTGGAATGTTACCTGTAAAACCCTATCTAAAGCATCAATTCCTAAAAAATAAAAATGCATATGAATAGGTCATACTGACCTTAAATGTCAAACTAGTGGCCTTACGAATGAGCATTCCTCTACATTTCGGACCCAATGTAGTTCTATGTGAGTGTGTGTGTGTAATTTTTTGCATAGGGTACCCTAGCATAAATGACACAGTGATAATATGAAATAACTAGATGTAAATGAAAATGGTGGATGAAATGGAAAGAATACAATCCTTTCCCCCTATGCTTGTGTGTGATGTAGATGTAGAAGATGCCCAAATGCAGTCCCTTGCTTTAGTAGATAACTACCCTAGATAGTGATATGTCTACCCATAATGTAGTGAGTATGATATGTTTATATAGGGATATCCTGTTTAGATTTTGATAATAGTGACCCGAAACTATTGACTATCACCTAGGGGAATACACACGGTAACCGTTAGGACTGACCTCGAACAAAAGAAATTAATACCATAAATTACGATGACAAGAGTGCCTAAAATTATGGACTATGGTGTCCTGAGGCACCCCAATGAAACCCTAGGTGCCCCAGCATAGACCTAAAGATGAAAAGTGAGAAAATTACATCACTTGAGACACCCTAAAATATTCCCAAAACTGTAGAGAGAAATGATGATTGAACTAGAAAAATAAAAATGATGCCTGACTAACTGACAACAAGACCAAAGGATGGGTCACTAGTGAATACTTTTATTACGTGATATCGATATATAAAATAACATACCTAGAGGTATTAATGTAATAGGAAGTGTGTTATTTTGTGACTACATTTCCCCCACTTTCTGTTGGTGAGTGGAAAGCTCAGTAACATAAAGTAGATAGAGATGCATACGTAAGAAAAAGCAAGAGAATCCCAAGCTATAGAAGAACATGCAAATGTGTAGTAGAAGTGTTCTGATAGAACTATAAAATCATGTTGACCCATGGATCAATAAGTTGATCCATGCAATGTAGAAATGTAAGTGTCATGATAAAGTGTGGGAAATGAAAATGATGATTAGGATTTCAGATGATTTCAAATGTGGTTTAATAATGAATAGGTGGGTAGGGAATGATCAGTTCCCAACCTGAATGCTTATTTATGGATGGAATAATTAAAGGATTTAGGCATCATGCTGTCAGAGGAAGAGTGTAGGGAGAAAAGTGTGTTATTCTCCAACTTTAACTACATCCTCAAGATCTAGTCTCTATAGATGGACTCAGATAAAAATGTTACGATTTTCGATCCAAATAATTTTGATTAAACAATTGACCCATATAGGACTGATAAGGGGAAATGAACTCTTTCCCTCACTTCACAGGTGTTGCTGCAATGGAAAAGGCTTCCATGTTAGATCATCTAGAAGAAAACATGATAGAGAATGAGATGGCTTCCAAGTTAGGTCATCTGGAAGTGAACGTGATAGAAAATGAGATGGCTTCCAAGTTGGGTGATCTAGAAGCAAACACAGAGTATAGATTAAAATCCCAAGTTAAGTCATCTTAGAATGTGGTGGTGAGTGTAACTCCCAAGTTAGGTCATCTAGGAGAACACTTGTAGGTTTTATTGATATGATTTGATTTGAATGTGTTGGTTCGATTAATTGATTGATTTGTTTTGATTGGTTACTCATGGAGAGGTTTTTCATGAATTGCCCCCAGGTTAGGTCATTAGGGGAAAGATGCTAGAAAATGGACGAGATGTCGTGTAAAAATCATTTCTCATCATTTATCACCCCCAAGTTAGGTCATAAGGGGGAATTGATAAATTATGGAATGTGATCATGTTTGGGAGGTGTTAATTGATTTTTCCCCCTGATTAGGTCATTAGGGGAGATTGATGATGAAATTTTGTAGTATGAGTTGCGAGGTGTTGGATTCATGATGTCAGAGTACATGGTGACACAAGGGGAATTATAGGGGGACCCCCAATAATATTCACCCCCTTTCAAAGAAAGAGGGAGTGATGAACAAGAATGGAATCTAAGAAAAAAAGCAATGTAAAAAGGTTAAAACATGTGTGTAGTGCACAAGAAGAAATGGTGAAGGGATATCACGCATGTGAAATGTGTATAATATGGTGGTAGGTGGAATTCTAAAAAGGATTCCACAAATGGGGTGTAAATAAGAGTACAAGTGCTCAAGATATGAGTGAAATGGTGTAGTGTGTATTAGTCATGGGTATAAGTGTGAAATATAGACCATAGTAATGGTGGCATTTGTAATGTGATTATAAATAGTAAAGTGAAAAGGTAACTTATCATTTCATTTGTATTTTGCGCAAGTGTGAGAGTATGTACGAAGTGAGTAGAGATGTCTCAAGCAAGACTGTTGTGTCCTTTCTGGTTTGATACAGTGGTGACCATTGTGGCATCGTGTACTACGATGGAGTTGGTAAGTGTATGCTTTTTGTAAAAATGTAGGGTGTACTAGGAAGTTTAGTTGAACTTTTGAAAATTTAGATTTTTTGAATTTCTTGGCATTTAGAACTCAAACAAGAGTGGTGAGGGTGTTAGTGACCCATGGGATTGGAGTGCCCATAGCTGGGTGTTAGTGTCCTACTCTGGGGTTTCCCAATCTTGCATCTAGGCACCGTAGTCCAATTTTTTTTTTTTTGTGAATAATGCTAGAGATTTTATTTCTAATATGTTGAAGGGTTGTATTTGACTGTGTAAGGTGTTCTAACATTACATTTTTTGTTGTTTGGTGTTTTACAGAGGGATATCCACTCAAGGGAGTTTTTTGGTGGTCAACACTTGAGTACATTACTAGGATTGGGTTTGTCAAATGATGATTGCGATGTGATGGACCATGCTGACTTACGACATATAGCATAAATGGGGGATATGCCCCATAATATGCCCATATTTACTACATCATGTGATAGGTGGTGTGTTGATACGTACACATTTTGGTTTCCCATAGGGGAGATGAAGGTGAAATTGGAGGATGTATATCACATACTACGATTGCTAATGGTTGGAGAGTGAGTACGAGTTATGGTAGTAGATATGGAGCACCATATGTGATCAGCTAGATGATGTTTTGTAGGGGCCTAGGTGGTTGCCAAGTCCCATATTAGTTTCAATGTGATATTATAGTGTAGGGTTCTGCAGTTATGGAAGTTCATCACAGTGGTGATAGTGTCTTGTATAGCCGTAGATAGAGGAGATTTGGTCCCCAGAATATTGGCTAAGTAGAAGAAGGTGTGTGGGCATGTGGGCTTATTTGAAGAAGGGCACAGTGGTTGAATGTGCACAGGGAATGGTTCTAACATGGTTTAGCAGAACACATGATGTGCATGTAAGACAAGATAGGTTGTGGGACTTAGCCATATTTGGTATTCCAGGAAGCACATGAGAAAAGCATGACCTGTCTAGCATGTGGAGTGGATAAGGTGTTATCCTGACAGCTGTATGGTCAAGAATGGAATATTCCATGCATGCGATGGAAGGATCCAGAAATACATCATTACAAAGAGTGGAGAGCTTGGATCAAAGGAAGCATGCTCCATTGGAGGACCACATGGACACTTGGAAATTGATCTGTTATCTCAAGAAGGCATGGCAGTGGAGACTAAATCTATATATAGAGATTCTCATGTATAAGAAAGAGGACACACACCAAGATCGACATCATATAGCATTTAATATGAAAATCTCTATAGGAAGAATGAAGGATCCTTTTGGTTGTGATTAGGAAAACTATAGGAGTGATGCAATATTTAGAGGGATGGGTCTATAACTAGTTTTGTAATGTGGAAAGTATAGCTTAGGTTCCTGATGCATGACTTTGATCTGCATTGTTATATTGGTCTGTTATCACCTTAATGAATGTAATGTTGTTATTGAGCTTGTTAACATGAATATAAGGTTTTATTCTAAAGAATATATGTTTTTCATGAGCAGAAACCCTAGTGCATTTACTTTGTGTTATGAATCAGTTTTGTATTTTGTTTGATATTTCTCTTTTTTTATCTGAATGGATGGATTGATATGATAACTCATCCTAAGCTCTGAGAATGAATGCATGGTTCTTTTCTTTCATGCATCTAAATATTTCATTAAGGATATATTCTCACAAGACTCATATAAATGAGGGGATAAACACCCACGTGTGCCTCAAGTGAGTTCCTTGCACCCACAAGGTGATAGGTCAGCGTGCATGGGATCAGATTGTTATTCTAGGGGTATAAAAATCACTACATCTTAATTCCATTATTGGGATCTATTTTTGAAATTTTTATGAGAAATGGCATACATCTTAGTCCCTGTGATGCATGAGGAACAAACGTATGACCTTAGAAAGTGTTGAAACCTAGTTCAAGAACATAGAGGATGAGTTTTCTCAAATATTTGACACTGGACCTAAGTTCAATGCACCTAGATGGGTAGAAGAGAACATGTAACATGAGCTATATGAAATATTATTCTATTGTTTTCCAGTAGAACTACACAAATGGATTTCAACATATGCATCTAGATCAAACTGGTACTATAGATCATGCGTATAGACCCAAGATGATTACCAGAGGCTACAGGATGTAGATCTAACTTGGACGTGTGTTGTTGACCACTGGTGGAAAGGATTCCTAACTAGTTATACTTTGGAATACACCATTTCTATGTATTATTTCCCAAAGGTTGCTGAGTTCGAGTTTCTGAGGGAGTGAAAAGGATCATTTCTACATGATATCCCTTTAGCTATGAAGATCTTGATCATTACCCTAAGTTTAGAGGCATTCCCTATGGGTGGATAAGCTTCTTTAAGCATTGGGAGAGGAAGCTAGGGTCGAGGAAGAAGAAAAACATTACAGCTGAAAAGGAAAGGGAAGATATATGACTCAAATATAGCGAAGCTCATGAAAGGGACATAGCTAGATAATGTGAGGTTGCAGGTGTGATGGATCTATGGAGGCAGATGTTACAGAAAGGAGTTGAGGTTCACACAGAGGACGTGGAACCTGAGTAGTTTGTGTTACCCCATCTTCGAAAGCACGAGAGAGAAGCCCCTTCAGATTCTGATGAGAGTTCATTGAATGGAGAAAGAAGAGTCATCAGCACACATCTAAACCCACTTGGTGATAAACCCCTGGCGCTTAGTTTTCTAGATCAAGGAGGAAGTATTTCTAATCCAATTTGTATCAGTGGAAGTAACCAATCTATGCCTAGGAGATATAATTTCTCATTTGGGACATCCATGGCTGCGCAAACCATTCTCATATTTGGAGGAATTTTTTGACAAGGTGAAAATACAAAAGGTTTGGGTATCACATCTGTAAGTTATGTAGGACACACAATGGGTAGTGGGACAATATCATAAACCATCGGCATGCAGTTTAGTGGAATTTTGGGGACACTATGTGTGACCACTTCAGGCCATTTACCGGCTACATGAGGTGGATCTGGTGGTATAGGAGTTGGAAGACCTAGTGGACCTAGTAGATCTAGAGGATCTAGTGAGCCAGGAGGAATAAGACATGGTGGATCTAGTGGATCTGGTGGAGGAGGAAATACCAGAGGGAACCAAGGCTCCGGATCAGGAGGACAAGGGCCTCAGCCACCTCCACAAGTATTTTTTGAGATGTCTTTGCACTTACCTGACTACAAGGGTATTAAGTATGTTGTAGAGCATGTCCACAAGTGTGAATTACTATGGCACATGAAAGGGATTATAGCCCCAGAATGAAAAGAAAGTAAGTTTGCAACGACGTTACAAGGGCACACATATAGTTGTTATCAGAAGTATGACCACCATCAAATGGTGGTAGACTACACTACATTGAAGAATTCCTTTCTATTAGAATTTATGGTGGCCCATCACAAAACTACCCCTATCATCTACAAGAAAATTGAAATTCTGATGCATTTAAAATATACTAAGTCACATGTTGACCAAGATATGTGACATCAGAAGAAAATATTAGAATGACAAAGTATCAGTCGTTCTATGGCCATACAGTATAATCTACAAAATATTGAACAAGGCCACACCGTTTCAGTTTGTGTTTAGTGCGAAGGTTATTTTTACAGTTGAATTCATCTTACCATCGCTACATATAGTGTGTGCAGGAGGATTGGATGATGAACAAGAGCTTGAAGAAAGGATCGATAACTTGATGTAGTTAGATGAGAGGTGATCACTTTCTAGATGGATTTTGAAGATAGAAAAGGCAAGAAAAAATGCCTGGTATGACTGTCATATCAAGAACCAGCAATTTGAGGTTGAGAAGATGGTTCTATTGTATGATTCCAAGTATCTACACCATCTTAGGAAATTAAAATTCCATTGGTTGGGCCCTTACATCATCTTGTGCATCCTTGGTTTAGGCGCATGTTAGTTACAAGCACTGGATGGGATGAAGTTACTTGTTCATTTCAATGGGAGTCGGCTGAATATCTACTATAAATAATTCATCCTTGTGTTTGTGAATAAGCCAGTATTTCCAGTTAGCTTATGATTTTCCCTTTATGCTTCCTTTTCATTTTCTTGTGTTTCCCTTTATCGTTGCTTGTTCCCTTCTTTCTATTCTATTTTTCTTCTTGTGCGTCAATAACCACATTATTTTTCTAATATTGTGTATGTATAGAGGGCCACACATTTGTTTTAGTGTGGGTGGATTAGTGCTAAGTAAATTATATACCATTAGTAAATTTTGAGTGGCCCAGTAGAAGGAAGCATGTAAGATTGAGAAAGCATGTGGGGAAATGGTGGATAATGAATTGTGATGTCAAGAAGGCTGTAAAAAAGACCATGTATAAAGGATGAAGATTGCAAGAACAACATGAGGTAGACAAGGGTAAAAATTAGGTAAAAGATAGAAGAAGTTCCTTCGGCACTGTAGAAACACACGTAAGATTCTTCGGTCAGTTGGAATTTTGTGTGCTAGAAGGTTATAGAATGTTTTTTGTGTTGGATTTGGCACGTGGGTAAGGGAACTTAAGGTTGGCCTAGTGGAAAATGATGCATTTAATGCTAAGTACATTGGTAGGTGTTATAACATTTATTACTGGAGGGGAGAAAATTATATAAGTATGAAGTCAGGAATGTTATTATTTACCTTACTTTTGCGAAGTTAGTGCTCTTGTGAACTAGGGATTCTAAAGAAATTTATGCAAAGGAAGAAGAATCATAAAGATCTAAGTGCATGAATAGGGTTGATCTAAAAACTTCAGCGAAAGGAGTACATGGGCATGGGGAGAGTTCTTTTCAGAATATGTTGTCTTATGGAATAATTTGTTCCTAGTTAGGGTTTAACAGCTAGGGCATGAAAGAAGGAGGATTCTTCATAGAGTGGAGCCTTAGAGTTGAGAAGAGTAGTAGATCATAGCAAGAAGGAGGGATTTAGATTATATCCCGATAAGAAAACATGACACCAAAGAAGGTGACCATCTCACCAAAGAAATAAAAGGGCAAGGGAAAAGGAAAACAAACATCTATCATTGTTAGCTCTAATGAAGAGTGGTATGCACAAATGTAGTACCCAAATGGAGTATTGTTGGGGAAAGAGTGGGTGTCACACTTGAGACAAATGGCCATGAGTAATTACAACCATTGCATGAGCACTACTGAGAAATAAATGGAGTTGGAAATGGTTCGTCTAACTAACAAGAGGACACCAGACGGAATTCCAATATATAGCGATGAAGTGAAGGTAAATATAGAGAAGGCAGGGTTGTTGGAACTATATAAGTTGCCTTATTTTGGAAAGACCGAGTGGCTATATCAGTGGTTGATGTCACACGTATGTGAAGACCACTTCTATTTGTTAGGCTGTAATATGCACATAATTCCTCATCTTGTATCCAAGTTCACTAGCCTGAATTGTGAAGGAGAATCCATAGATGACAACTTAGATGATAAGGAGGCCATCAAGGAGACTATGGATGCTTATGAATACAAAATGGGTTCATGGTACTTTGACATTACAGAATTCCCTGGCCTTTTTATTAGGATGGCCACACACTTAGTCACTAAGCTTAATGATCAAGAAATATGGATACAAATAAATAAGGCATGGTTAAATGTATGCTGAAAGATCTCACAAGGGACCATCTATAAATTTTCTTCCTTTATTGTGGATGAGATTATAAGTAGTGTGCAAGAATGAGAAAAGATACTTTTTAGCAACATTATCCTCACCTTCATCTTCTTAGAGATTGGAGTGCCCGATGGGCTAGAGAAGTTCATATGGGAGTATTGGGAAGACAATACCTCACCCGCAAAAAGGTTTGAGAAATATACATGTGAGACCATGACGGTCACTCACAAGGCATGCCTAGAAAAGTGGTACAAGTGAATATGTGACACATTCAAGGTAGAGTGCAGGATCCCTGAGTAGTTTCTTGCGATTGTGCGTGGAGAGGTAGAATTTGTAGTTTATCAACATTTCTACATTGGGAGGTTTACATTGACAAATGGGACTAAGATCCCAAGATGCAAACTACCCTTCTCCTTCACCATGCAATACTTCCAAGTAGGGGTCAACTAGTTCAAGGATACCAAAAGGCTAAGGTTTGACCTTAGTGAGGTAGACTAAGAACACCGTGAGATGTGATGAAATCTTGTATACCCTAAGAAGCACGCATATGTGGAGAAGTATGTCTCCCAAAAAGTATAGATGATGAAGCTAATAACGCTATCGATCGCTGAAAGGGCTCTAGTAAATGTATATCTACACATAAGGCCTAAGTTTGAGAAAGGTGCCTATCTTGAGAGTGATATATCCATTACAAAAGACCCCATAGAGAGGAAAAATGCCACACCAAAGAAGAGGGAAAGAGAAGAGATGTAGGAGAAGAAGGCACCAAGTGTGCAAACCGCACAATCTATGGGTGTGCCAGAAGCAATCACTAAGCCTAACACTTATGTGTGCAGGAAGAAGTCCCTGGTCAAAGAAAAGACCCTAGAATAAGAGGCATCAAAGCATGAAGGAACCCTCACACATGAAGAATCACCAAGGATGGCATCACCTATTAAGGAGAAAGAGAAAGAAGAATCTCCTCTACTGGAATCACTAGTTATGAAGAAGAAGAAGGTGTAATAAAAGGTAGACTTGGAGGAAACAGAGAACCTAGATGCCTACATTGCCGATAGGGATGATGACGAGCCTGAGGGAGGTCAAGACCATCTGGTATATAATGTACATGAATTTTGAGGAGGAGGAATATGAATAGGAGAATGAAAAGTAGGAAGCAAATGATCAAGGAAAAGGGGTGAGCAAAGAGGTAATCACCAAAAATATGGGAACCCCGAGCCTCACCAAGGAAAAAGTGGAAAAATTAGCAGAAAGAGAAGTATCAGGCATCATTAAGGATTTGGTGGAGCAAGAGTTGGAGTAGAGTGAAAATAAATTTTTTAGGGAAATAGAAGAAGAAAGCATTGGGAAAGAATATGGCAACATGGGTGGGAATCCCAGTTTGGTGGTAAGCTTCCTAAAGGATGCACAAGCATGTGGGAAGGGCATAGTGGTAGCACAAGGGAAAGGAATGGGATACATCAATGATCCAATCAAGGTGCTATCTGCATGCTTCCAAAGCACCGTACCAATTGAATAAATCTTGGCTATGAGTTTGTTTGATGAATAAGGTGCAAATCCATGAAACAAGAAAGATGATGTGTTGGGCATTCAAGTCCCACATGGATGAACCTGAGTTTTAAGTAAGTCAGGGAGTGTTGATGAAGGTGTCAGAGAAAAGGAGTAAATCCCTTGGTGAATGTTAAACAATTGTTAGATGAGAAGGTTTACAAAGCGGTCAACAAAGTTTCAATTGAGATTGAGGTTAGACTATTCAATAGAAATGATAGAGTAAGATTCCCGGAGGATGAATTGGAGAAGAAAAAGGAGGATCTCATTAAAAAGAGAAAATACTTAAAGCAAGAGGATCTTATTAGTGCACAATTAAGGTGAAAACTTAAGGAAGAGAAGGAATAGGTGTGTAAAGTATCTAATAAGGTGGAGATGATTATGGATGTCACTGTCTTAAAGCATCCCAATCTAGCACTGCCCAAGAAAAAATATGAATCAGCCTTGCAGTTTCTAGAGGATTTGACTTGTATCCATATGATGGAAATATGGCCACTTTCCTTAGATATTGTAGAAGAAGCGCTGACAAGCCAAGAGAGAGAAGAGAAATTGAAGGTTGTTGAGATCATTTCTTGATATACCAAACTCCTTGCAGAGGTAAAGACCACTACACAAGTTTCTAAAGTTGTATATGAAAATTACGTTGATAGAGATAGAGAGGCAAGCATCGTGATCACTACACATGAAATGGAACTCAAGGATTTTCAAGAGAAGAATAAGGGGAACAGAGGAAAAAGGGATAAAATCCTAGCAAAGGTAGAGAAGAAGTCAAAAGTTATCGATACCTTATAAGGATCGATCAAAATTCAGCTAAAGGAATTATTCCCCTAGGTCACCCGCATGATGGACGCACTTGATGACTTAGGCAAGAAATTTTAGAGTATTTTTGAGATAATGAGTGAAAAAGGAAAGGAACTAAGTTTTGAGGAGGTGATTGACCTAGTTGGAGACCTCTGTTAGCAAGTGTGGAGTGAGTTTGATAGTTGGGAAAAGTTAGAGGCAAAAATAGGGAAGGATTTCTCTCTCCTACTTTAAAAATAAGCATTGTTCTCTTTCATTTCCCCATTCTTTCATTATTTCTCCAAATTCATCATTCCTTTATTATTTTTCCACTATTCAAATCCCACCGTTCTTTATTCATTAAAGATAAGTGTTTCCAAGGATGGAGAACAAGTGTAGTGTGGGGTGATGTTGGGCCCCATAATATTACCTAAGTAAAAGAAGGCACGTGGGCACATAGGGCCTATTTGAAGAAGGGTGTGTAGGTTGAACGAATAGAGGGAAGGGTTCTAGAAGGGTTTAGTAGAAGACACAGAACGTGTGTGTAAGACAAGATAGGTTTTGGGACTTATCCATATTAGGCATTCCTAGTAGCGCATGAGAAAAGAGTGACCCGTCTAGCATGCTGAGTGGATAAGGTGCCAACCTGAAAGCTATATGGTCAAGAATGGAATATTCCATGCATGTTATGGAAGGATATAGAAAGACATCATTGCAGATAGTGGAGAGCTTGGATCTAAGGAAGCATTCTCCATTGGAGGACCACATGGACACTTAGCAACCGATCTGTTATCTCAGGAAGACATGGCAGTGGAGACTAAAGCTATATATAGATATGCTAGGTTAGAATAAAGGGTACACACACCAATATCAACATCATATAGCACTTGATAGGTAAAGATCTACATGAATAATGAAGGATCATTTAGGTTAGGATTAGGAGAGCTATAGGATTGATGGCATATTTAGAGGGCTGGGTCTGTAACCAGTTTGGTAATGTGGAAAGTATAGCTTAGGTTCCTGATGCATGAATCTGATATGCATTGTTAGATTGGGTTGTTATAGCCTTAATGAATGTAATGTGGTTATTTAACTTGTTAACATGAATGTAAGGTTATGTTCTAAAGAATATATGTTGTTCATGAGCATAAACTCTAGTGAATTTACTTTGTGTTATGAATCAGTTATGTATTCTGTATGATACTTCTCTTTTGTTATCTGAATGGATACATTGATATGATAACTCATCCTAAGATTTTATAATGAATGCATGGTTCTTTTATTTCCTGCATATAAATATATAATTAAGGATGTATTCTCACAAGACTCATATAAAGGAGGGGCTCAACACCCACGCATGCCTTGGGTGAGCACCCAGCGCACGTTGGGTGATAGGCCAGTGCACATGGGATTAGATTGTTGTTCTAGGGGTATAAAAATGACTACGAGGAGGTTTCGGCATCTTATATAAGATGCACTACATATTTCAGTGGATAGAGGAGGATGGGATGAGATATACATGGGAACAGTGTGTGTTGGCCCATTTATACATGGATTTGTATCAATCTACATAACACCAACATGGTGGGCATATATGGGCAACCACATTGATACATGTATGGGCATATGAGTATATAATCAGCTTGAGAACATTTTCATGGTAACGATGGGAGTGAGCTCTACCTGAGATATTTTCTCAACACTGGGTTGAAATCCATGGTAGGAAGATGGACACAAATAGTATCAAAGCTCTGATATATAGGATGGGGCCAGAGTTAGAGGCCATATCATGATTACAAAGGATGACTTGAGGATGCGATAGAGTTTTGATGTATTCAGAGGACCATGTTATTATAGGACCACTTTCCAGGTGTGGTTGAGTTATTTCAGGTGGAGAGGGTATCATGGAAATTTGGTATGGCACAGGACGTGTCCCCAGAGCCATACATATGGTTACAAGATATTATCCCCTAGGAGATCAAGTGCTAGGACATGGCCCATAACAAAGTAGTTGATACCATAAGGACCAGATGTGGGGGACCCAGAAATAGTAGAGGTAGATGGAAATGACACATGATGTATAAAAAGGATTATCAAGTGTGGTGGGCAGCACATCGATGGGTGTTTTTGTATTTTGTTTTCATAGGTGTCATGGAGTTGTCACTAGGAGGAGTGGGTGAGGGATATGTCCCTAACCCTGTAGTGGTGGCAGTGGCATATCATAAGTATTTGTGTATGCTAGTTTCATATTTAATGGAATGTCTATGTTGGTTTGTATGTATTGGCATAACATGAGGTTATATGTTGTGTATGCAAGAGATGCCTTTTTATTGCTGATAGTAGACACATCAATCTACATGTTGACATGGAATGTGCCTAGCGATGTGTTATATGGAGGGATACTAGAGTGTGTGGTCAATATTGTAGGTGAGCACACCCACCTATTTGAGCCAGTAGCTATAGTAGTAGCAACATGTATGGTGCTCCTCATCAGGAGGGATGAGGCATGTGAGGAGACTCATCATGCCTGTGAGGTGGTAGGTGGTGGTCCCTTGGATCAGGATGTGTTCAAACAATATGTATATTTGTAGTGTTAGTTCTCAGAGGATAAAATGGAGATTGCAATGTTACATAGGTAGGTGGAGAATTTTCGGGGCCATGAAATGTGGTGTCATGTAGGTGGCGAGGCATCTAGTTCTAGGTATCTCATGCTACACGAGATTGATAGTGATGATGAGATTTAATAGTGATGATTGTATATGATGTAGGGGGCCTTTCCCCCAGTGATGAAGCATGTTTTTGGGATGATGGTTGTATGAATGAATGTGTATGGAAACCTATTTTGGATATATATGTGCGATCAATATTAGAGATGTTTTTCATTGTGATGTAATTGATATCGTATGGTTGTATGGTTATCGGTCTAGCATGTGTATTGTTTTGTATCTGATGAGTATAAATGTGTATGATGATGTGTGTAATGGTAGATAGAGTATTCATGGTAAATGATAATGTAGATAACTTAATGTAATGTGATTGACAAGATGAATAAAGTATGTATCACATAGGAAATGTAATGGTGATAATATAATAAATGTGGAAATGAATGAGTGTATCACAATGAATAGATGAAAATTTAATATAATTGTAATATGATAAGGTCATGAAAATAGGAGATTGGGGGTTAATGATTCCCCCCAACATATGGATGAGTAGGATCATGTAATAAGACCCCTCATCATTCAAGTATGATCCACATAAGTAATATTGCATCATGTGGAAATGATTGGGGTACGCTAGATGAATAATGGATTGCGTGATGAAAGGTTATTAAAACAAACCCCTCAATAGTCATGTGAGAACCATAAGAACACAAGTTCATCATCGGGGGATGAGGTGATAATGTTCACCTACCAATGACCATGACGATGGGTGTAGGTGGAAGCATATGGAATGGATGGAGCATGAGTGTATGAACTGAAGTACATGTCATATGGAGTGAGCATGGGGTGCATAAAGACTAGTGGAAACCCATGGGATGCATGTGATGGATAGTGGGAATGAGGCAGATGCATTGGATATGGTGGTGGAAGTAATGGAGGTGGTAGATAGTGTGTATGTGGGGGTATTGAATTATGAAAAAACTGAGTACCATGCAGAGAAGACTCAGGGGGTGTATGCCTACATTGTCATGGTGAAGGATAAAATGATCACTCCTAAGATGCAAAAGATATAATTAAATTGTCCTTGAGTTGTTACAACCTTAAAGCAGGACAGTTATTATAACGATGGCCACTAACACGATGGTAATTATAGTAATAATTATCATGCTAACGTTGTAAATGGTGTGGTGGGTGGTGTTCATTGGAAGGAAGTAAAATTAATCACTCATCAAGTAGTACATACAACACATCATGAGGTAGAGAATTAGGTGAAAAATAGAGAGGCTCTCGGTACTGAGGTAAAATAGTGGCAGTAGCAATGGGTGGCGGAGCCAAAGAAACATGTGTAGGAGGTGGAGAAGGGGATCAAGGTTATTGCCTTTGCACTTTGGGTTGCTTTCGATGGTTCCTAGGAGGTGGAGTAGGAGGAACATGATTTTTTAAAATTTTAGCCAAGGGTGGAGGTTGCTTAGGATGTACAACTGGAGTTATAGGTGGAAAATCAAATGAAAAAGTAATCAGAGAAACATGAGGAGGTTCTTCTAGAGGAGAAGAAATAAGGTCATGTTCTAGATCGATAACTTTGTAACAACAAAGTATAAAGGAATCAAAAGTACCATACTTTAAGCATTGCTTTAGAGGAGGAACAATACCCCGATAGAAGAAGAACTTCTTTTCTAAGCCACGAGGGTGAAATATTAGATGATTTATACATGCATTAAAGCATAAGATGTAATCCTGAACAAGTTCAGAAGAGCCTTGATGTAATGTTGGAAGGTATTCATATATAACCCTAGGGCTGTTGTTAAGGATAAATCCATGGAGGAAAATATCCTCTATGTCATAGAAAATGATAATAAAACCAAAAGGGATATGGGTATACCATTGTAGTGCATAATCAATAAGAATATAATGGAAGGCCTTAAGCAATAAGTGATCATTAAAGTAGTCAGACATTAGCGCTAGGTAATGTATAACATGGGAATGCGGATCACTGGTAGCATCAAAACATGAGAAAGTAAGCCTAAAAAAGTCTTTGGGGAAGGAAAAATTATGTATCTTTTTAGGTATGGGGTTGTCATGTAAAGATCTTTTGTCAATGTAGGCATAATAGGCTCTACTTTCTAAACTAAGAGTATGAACTTGTGATTGAAGTTGTCCTACGACATGCATGAGAGATAGAAGATCATGTGAGGGGATGAAAAGAGATGAAAAAAGTGTATTAAGTGGTTGAAGTTTTTCATTATGAGTGATCACGAGAATGTCAAGAGGTGATAGAGTGGAACCATATTCTAAAGGGGTAGTGGTAGATGTGGATGTAGGAGTGGTAGTATGACTAGTATAGGAACAAAATTTATTAGGTATAGTGAGAAAGGACGAAACCCTAATAGGTGAAGATATAATAGGAGTGGGAGAAGATGTGGGAATAGAATGATAAGAAGCAATAGTGGGGGATGAATCATGTGTGATAGTAGATACAACTTCAAGAGCGGGAGAATCACATGAAATAATATGGAAATAAGGAAACCCATGATGTTGGTCAATATAAGACATGGTTCCTAATAGAATGGTATGGTCATCACAAGAATCAATAGGATCATCCATGTAATAAAGATAATGAAAACTCAAAAGGGATGTGAGAAGAGGGATATTGGAAGTGGTTGAAGGAATAGGGGTAATGATAGGGGTGACGAGAGGAGAGATATGAGGTATACCAGATTGTGAATCAATGCCTAATAAATAATCGAAGATAGAATGATCTAAAATATCTGGTGGCATATCAGAAGACGGATAATATGCAATTGGATGGCATGGTGTACAACGAGTGAAAGTAACAGGGTCATCAACAAGGAATATACCTATAGGAGAATCAATGGCATTTTTTGGTGCATGTTGTTGGCATTCTAGGAGAGCTTGTTGAATTTCATCAGGTAAGACCATAGGAGAAATATATAAAGCCCTAAGTTCAGCTATGGCAGTCTCATCATAAATGGTATTGACACTAAAAGGATACATGATGCAGGAAAATCAAAAAGTATGCTAACTACTAGGGTATAAAAGAGTATCCAAAAGAAAATTTTTTGAAATGTAGGAATCACCAAAATGATTAACTAAAAATAGAATTTTATGGATATTTTATAAGTTAATCTAAATAGAAACTAAGTGTTGTATTAAAGTGCTGGATCTAAATATTTTTCTTTAATATTGAATGGATTGAAACAATGGAAATAAGAGGGATATGATACTAACCTTGAATTAACCCTCATTATATGATGGACTGTAGTAGACTGGTATGTGAACTGGGAAAGATATAACTGAATGGACCTGGGAAGGGTAGAGGGCTATTTTCTTGTATTGAGGTGCCTATGAGGATACTGGGGCACCTCGTGGTTCCCTCGTATGATATCTGAGTGCTTTAGACTACAAAAAATCTCATAAATTGAATTTAGAAGTGTCATAGTATCTCTAAAATACCTTTGCTCCTGTCACACAAGTGTCATAGTAATGTCACCTATATCATTGTGAATGTTACCTACAAAAACCTATCTAAAGAATTAATTCCTAAAAAATAAAAATGCATATGAATAGGTTAGAATGACCTCAGCTCCCAAACTAGTGGCCTTATGACTAAGCACTGCACTACATTTCAGACCCAATGTAGTTCTATGTTCGTGTGTGTGTAATTTTGTGGCTAGGGTTCTCTCACACCAATACCATGGTGATAAGGGGAAATAATTAGATGTAAAATTCAAATGGTGAATGGAATGGAAAGAATACAACCATTTCCCCCTATACTTGTGTGTGGTGGATATAAAGAAGATGCCCAAATGTAGTCCTTTTCCTTAGTAGATATTTTCCCTTGATAGTGATATGTCTACCCATAATGTAGTATGTTATGTTTATATAGGGATATCTTATTCAAATTTTGACACTAGTGACTTGAAACTACCGACCATGACCTAGGGGAATACATGAGGTAACCGTTAGGACCAACCTTGAAAAAAGAAATTATGACCAAAAATTATGTTGAGTTGTGGAGCTCAATTACTTTGAATCAACATGCAATATGAAACTTTCTGGAAAACAAAGTAACCAACATCAGTTATGGAGGGCCCAACATTAGTCACCTATGACTGGCATCGGTCAGGTAAGGAGGAACCGGCATTGGTTAGGTCTAACCGACGTTGGTTACATGTGTGGGAGTGTATTATTTAACATTTGGGAATTATATCTATTTTTAGTATTAAAGCAAATCTATTGATTGTAATTGCATTGCTAAGTGCCCTAATTTTGTATGTGCCTATATAAGCATGAAATCCAGGGTTTAGAAGTAAGAATTAAGAAGAAATTGTAAAATTTGATGATTATTGTGAGAATAATTATGAGAGAGAAAATTCTTGGAGAAGAAGAAAAATATTGAGTGAAAGAAAGTATTATACATCTGAGAGGTGTGGAAGATTGTAAATCTTCATTGTATATCTTGTGAAAGCTTTGGATAATAGATTGTCTTGTTTCTTGGTGGATGTAGCCCACACTGGGTGAACCACATTAAATATGGTGTTGATTTATCTCTTGTTGTGTGTATTTCTTCTAGTAGAATATCCACTTTTATTTGCATTTATGTTTAGATCTGATATATTATCTGTACAACCAGTGTGCTAACCCCAACAAATGGTATCCAGGATTTATTTGAGGGTTTTGTGTGTTGAAAGATTTACTCATAGAGGGTTTTTTGATTGAGTGAGAGCTACAACAATGATGAAATAAAACAAATACAAAGTAGAGAAGTTTGGCGAACAAAATTATCAATTATGGAAGATGCAAATTGAGAATTATCTATATCAAATAGATTTGTATTTACCATTGGATGAGAATTCTATACCTACGAAGATGAATTATGAAGAATGGAAGATTATTGACATAAAGGCTTTAGGATCTATAAGATTGATCCTGATAGAAACCGTGGCTTCTAATATTACAGAAGTGACTTCTACGACAAGGTTAATGAAATATCTTGCTAATTTATATGAAAAACCTAGTGCTTCAAATAAATTTTATTTGATGAAGAAACTATTTGGTTCTAAGATGCATGAAGGTGGATCTACATCTAGTCATTTGAATGATTTCTGATCTATTGTAAATCAGTTAAAATCGGTTGATATACCATTTGATGATGAAGTTAAAACACTTTTATTCTTATGTTCTTTGCTTGATAGTTGGGATAAATTGTTAATGGTTGTTAGTAATACAACATCTGCTAATAATATTTTTAAGTTTTATGATGTGGTTAATATAATCTTGAATGAATAAATTCATAGGAAGATTATAGAGGAATCTTCATCTCAGATTGCTTTGAATGTAGAAATTAGTGGCAAGAAGAAGGATAAATCCAAGAGTAAGAGTAATGGGAAATCAAAGTCAAGGGATAGAAGATCTAAATCCAGAGGTAACAAAATTACTTGTTGGAAATGTGGAAATAAAGGACATGCAAAGAAATATTATTGGTCAAAGGATAAAGAGAACTAACAATCAGAAAAAGGTAAAGAAGTAAATCTTTCTGTAGTAGAAGTAATGAAATATGCTCTTATTCTTTCTTTAGATAATAGAATTGAATCAGGGGTTTTAGATTTGGGAGTTTATTTCCATGTAACCCCTAATAAGGGTTATTTTAGAAATTATATCCAGGTAAATTTTAGATATGTTTATTTGGGTGATGATGAACCTTGTAGTATTACTAGTAAAGGGGAAGTTCATCTAAAATTACAAAATGGAAATACATGGGTATTGAAAGATGTGAGGCATGTGCCAAGCCTCTGGAGGAATCTTATTTCTATAGGGAAACTAGTTGAAGTTGGTTGCATGGTTACATTTACAGGAGACTCTTGGAAAGTCACCAAGGGTGATTTTTTTATGGAAAGAGGTAAGAAGGTAGGAACATTATGATTAACTACGTGTGTTATGGATTCATTTTCTAAATTATCTACTTCAGATTTAGATGCATGCATGTGGCATAATCGGTTGGGCCATATGATTCAAAAAGGAATACAAATATTAAAGGCTAAGTGTAAGTTATCACATTTGAAATATTTAAATCTTGATTTATGTGAGTACTATGTCTTTGGAAAGTAAAAGAGAGTGATATTTCTCAAAGTTGGGGCAACTAAGAAGGAGTAGAAATTGGAGCTTGTACACTCAAACATGTGGGTACCAAATCAGGTATCTTCTCATGGAGAATCCCATTATTGCGTTACTTTCATTGATGATGCTACAAGAAAGGTATGGTTTTATTGTATTAAACATAAATCTGATGTTTTTTAGACTTTTAAAATATGGAAATACCTTGTTAAGAATGAATCAAATTCAGAGTTAAAATGCCTTAGATATGACAATGGTAGTGAATATTGTAGTAAGGTTTTCAATTATTATTTTTCAGTGAATGGGATACGTAGAGAAATAACGGATCCAAGAACACCACAGGAGAATGATGTTGCAAAAAGAATGAACATGACAATCATAGAACGTGCTAGAAGTATGAGAATATATTCTTGATTGCCTTTGCAGTTTTGGGCATAAGCAGTTAGTACAATAGTTTATTTCATTAACTGTAGGCCTTCAAGTTCACTAGATGGAGGAATACCATAGGAATATTGAATCGGAAAAGAGGTATATCTTTATTTTCTTAAAGTTTTTATTTCACAAGCTTTTGTGCATATTGATAAGAAAATTAGGAAAATGTTGGATGCAAAATTTAAGAAATCCACTTTCATTAGCTATGGATATGGTGATTTTGTATTCCATTTTTGGGATTTAGAGAATTCTAAGATTGTCAGGAGTCGTGACATTTAATGGAATGAAAAGAGAATGTACATGGATCAAGTTTTGGTACCTAAAGACAAACCTATTAGAAAATTTGTGGATGAAAATGCATTCTCGGATTTAAAATTAATACTAATAGGGTTACATAGTAACTGATGTCAGTTGACCCCTGACCGACATCAGTAAGCATAACCGGTATTAGTTAAATAAGAGAAAAACTGAAATTGGTTAGTAGAACTTATGTCGGTTATAGGTGACTGGCGTTGATCACTAATAGATTTGGATAAAAATGTCCAGGAGGTCTAGAATGAGCCTCCAATACCCCAAAATCCTGTGAGAAGGTCACACAGGGTAAGTAAACCTCCAAAAATATTTACACCTCTATTTTATTTGTTATTGAGTAATAATGGTGAAGTGGAAAGTTTTGAAGAAGTGATACAGGATAATACCCATGTCCAGTGGGAGCATGGCATGGATGTGGAGATGGACTCCTTGGAACAAAACCATACTTGGGACTTGGTTAAGTTGTCAGCAAGTAAAAGGACATTGTAGAACAAGTGGGTTTACATGATCAATGAAGAAGAGGGTGGATAGAAAAGGTACGAGGCAAGGCTTGTGGTAAAATGATTTGCACATAACTTAGGTATTGATTTTGGTGAGATATTTTCTCCTGTAGTAAAAATGACTTCTATTTGTACTGTATTGAGTTTAGTTACAGTAGAAGATTTGCATTTAGATCAACTTGATGTCAAGACAACTTTCCTTCATGATGATTTGGAGGAAGAGATTTATATGCATCAACCGTTTGGTTATGAAGTCAAGGGTAATGAGAAACTTGCGTGCAGGATGAAAAAGAGCTCGTATGGGCTCAAACAAGCCCCAAGGAAATGGTATATGAGGTTTGATAGTTTTATACATGAGCATGGTTATATGAGATGTGAATCTGACCATTGTATTTATTTCAAGAAGCTTGAAAATAGAAGCTATATTATTTTGTTAATGTATGTGGATTATATGCTTATTGCAGGATCTAGTATGCAGGACATTGGTGAGCTTAAAGAAAAGTTAGCTCACACATTTGCAATGAAGGATTTGAGAGCTAGAAAGAAAATCCTTAGCATGAAAATTCTTAGAGACATGAAGAACAGTAAATTGTATTTGTCTTAGGAACATTATATCAATAAGGTGTTGGAAAGGTTTAATATGTAGAATTCAAAACCTATAAGTACACCTATGGCTGGACACTTCAAATTGAGTAAATATCAGTGTCCTACATCACATGAAGAGGTCGAGTACATGACACGAGCTCCATATGATTCAACAGTTAGAAGTCTTATGTATGTTATGGTTTGTACCAGACCAGACATTGCACAGGCAGTGGGAGTTGTGAGCAGATTTATGGCTAATGTAGGTAAAGAGCTTTGGAAAGTAGTCCAATGGGTTCTCAGGTATTTGAGAGGGACATCAATGCTATAGAGGGTCAGATATTTCTTTATGCGGCTATGTTGATTTAGATATGGCTGGTGATTTGGATGGTAGGAGAAGCACCACTGGATATGTATTCACAATAGGTGGGACGACAGTTAGTTGGATTTCGAGATTGTAGAAGGTTGTGGCCTTTTCTACTACAGAGGCTGAGTATGTTGCAGCTATAGAGGCTAACAAAGAGATGATATGGATGAGTAGGTTCATGGAAGAGTTGGGAAAGGAGCAAGATGATTGCAAATTGTACAATGATAGTCGAAGTGTGATTCATTTGGCAAAGAACTCATCGTTTCATTCAAGAACGAAACACATTTAATTGAGATATCACTTCATACGGTAGGTGTTAGAGGATGGACAACTGAAACTGGAGAAAATTCATATGAAGGAGAATCCTGTGAATATGCTAACGAAGCCATTGGAAAATGAGAAGTTGGAGCTACACTCCAATTCTATTGGTCTTTGAGTTTGAGACTTGAAGAGGAAGAAATAGGCCAAGGAAAGGATCTAAGAATGGAGTTGTACGATACAATGTAAAAATTTATCTCCAAGTGGCAGATTGTTGAGTTGTGGAGCTTAATTGCTTCACATTAGCATGCTTTATTAGCTTGCTGGAATACATAGTAACCGACGTCGGTCACCTGGAGGGACTGGCATTGGTCACCTCGGTCTAGAATTGGTCAGGAAAGGAGGAACCAACATCGGTTAGGGATAATCGACATGTCGGTTTCCTATGTGCGTGATTGTTTTATTTAACTCATTGGGAATTAGATCTAACCTTTGAGTATTAAAGTTGATCTAATGGTTGCTAATTACATAGCTAAAGTGCCATAAGTATTGTATATGGACCTATATAAGCTATGAAAGCTAGGGTTTAGAAGTAAGAATTAAAAAGAACTTGAAAAATTTGATGATAATTGTGAGAAGAATTGTGAGAGAGAGAATTCTTGGAGAGAGAAAAAGAGAATCTTGTGAGGAAAAAATTACTGTACATCTAAGAGGTGTGGAAGATTGCAAATCTTCATTGTATATCCTTTGTTAAAGCTTTGAATAATAGATTGGCTGTTTCTTGGTGGACGTAGCCCACACTGTGTGAACCACATTAAATCTGGTGTTTATTTTTATCTCTTGTTGTATGTATTTCTTCTAGTAGAATTTCTACTTTTATTTGCTTGTATGCTTAGATCTGAATATATTGTCTGTACAACTGGTGTGATTAACCCCAACACCTCAACTACCATGACAAGGGTGCCTAAACTTATGGACTGGGGAGCCCCAGTGCACTACATCTTAGGAACATCAATGTAGTTCTATGTGTGTGTGTGTCAAAATTGTGCCCTAGGTGGCTCTTGTGTGCGCCACACTTGATAACGAGTAAGTAGCTAGATATCAAAGATGTAAATAGATGTGTGCATGAAAGAATGAACTTCCTCTCCTATGAAGTGTATGCAAAAACGACATTCCCTTGTCCCTTGTGTGGAGCTAGATGGATGCTTGAATACTCTTATAATGCATCTATGAAATAACATACCTTAAGTGGTGATAGCTAATGCTAATAGTAAGTTTGGTCTTGTATTATGGTCACATAACTTTATGGATTTATATGATTCCTTTGAAAATGAGTTTTGAAAATTGAACTCCGAAACGAGGCTGGACTGACCAAAAAGATAAGATGCCTGTAAATGGCTAGAGGAGGACCTCCAAAAGATCTGTGAGACAAAGTACAATAGAGGTTAGGGGCACTAAGACGCTGATTTGTCCTAGGTTATTGGATGAACAATACCCTAGTTGAAGATGACCAACATGGATCAACGGTGACTGAAAGACAAACTATGAGCTGAGGCCAAGGAATGCAATGGATCAACAAAGGTCATCGATCAAGTACAATCAAAGATGACCAACAGACATGGGTTAATGAAGTAAGCCTTGAGTCTTACTTAGAGAATCATATGAACCTAGTAGTATGCGACTATGACTAGATATATACCCAAATGTGTGATTTAGTGTCTACACATTCTCATTCAATTGGGGCAAAATGAAGTGGAGCTTCCCCTCTTTCCTAATGGATGACTCCATGAATGATGCATTAGCATCGCTCTGATATTGAATGAGGTGAGTTTGGTCCATAACTATTAGCAGGATATGCTCAAACATGAGAGGTAATTCACTTCGTTATGATTAGAGCTACACAAATTTGCATACATATAAATAGGTTTCAAGATATCTTTAAGAATAAGTAATCCTAAAATATATCCCATATACAACTCACTCCAAATCAAGGGAGTTGTTCGCAACTAACTGCGGGGACAACCTTATTATAACAAATATATACTCAGCTTATAACTATATGTGAGTACTAACAATAATAATTCTGAACAATCACTTTACAAAGTTGCATATGCACATCTTAAATCTCCAAATAGTAGTTGTGAAGTAGTCGATTGAGCTAAAATATGAAGTTCAAAGGGAATGAAGTTGTATGGTGTTAAGTGTACAAGAGTCAAAGGAAGGATCACTCTATGATGTAGGAAACATTCTTCTCATAATTAGCACAGGTTCACATAGGAGAAGGTGGGACAATTAATTGATTCAACTTTATCCCTGATTCAATGTATGTGGCTTACATAGTACATTACACTGGGACCCATTTGATGGGGGTGTGACGAGTGATTGCTTCAATTTGATAGCTCCAATTTAAATATTTTATTGTGTCATGAATTAATTTGAGTGCATGGGTGCATAGGAAAGGAAAAATGTAGAGATATGCACATTTAGGTGTCTACGGGTCTCTTAACACCCCGACTAGGGTTCCAAACTTGCAAACCCTGCAGTGCAAACAATCTCATTGAGTTGTAGAACTTGTTGCACACTCCTAGACACTTACTGACATGAACTCAGATATATCTGTTGACTTTGGCGGTATTGAACTCTCTTCAAGAGTAATGTATATACACATTCTCCATATTGTCATACTTGACTTACCAACTTATTTGAGTCTAACACATTCTTAAATTGGTAACCATGTCCCTGCAATCATTATACACAATGCCTATGTAGGAGATACAATTATGCTTTGGATCCTTCCATAGTGATACATTATATCAACTATTTCTCTTTAAAAATCATCTCAAATTAACCCTATATGTCAAATTGGTAGATCACTATCTATTTATCTACAATATGACAATTAAATGCAAAAGTGTGATACAAATACTCTTATAGACTAGTTGTTTGCAAAATGACATTGAAGACAGAGTATAAATATTAGGTACTTTATCTGATTTAGAAAACTATTCAATATTCCCCTTTTACTTCACTTGCTGTATCATTGGTTCCAATCTAGTGTATCCTCTATTAGATGCTGTATACCTCTTCTCTTTCTTATTAGAGACAATTTGGTCTAATATCACATAATAGGAAGCTCAATATGCAAAAACAATGTTAGTTTCATTTATTACTTATAAAAACCAAATGAGCTTAGGGCAAAGTGAAGTTTAGGAAACCTATAAAAAGGACAAACAAAAGGTTGTGTCATGTCGTATTTTATTTATTACAACTAAATATTCCTTATTTGAGCTACAAGGCAACAGGTATATGGTGGAAACTTGATTAAGTTTGAAAACCCATTCCAAATTAGAATACTGAGGTGCATTGTCTGGTATGATCTGTGTCAAAGGAATTCCATACTGAAGGCACATGAGGGTATAAGCCCCCAGTGGTATCAGACTTCTTCGCCTAATGGACCATCAATCGGTGCATGAACTGTGGAGGCCATGAGGGCACATATTTGGACAAGTCCGAAGTCACAGACATGAGTTCTTTCTGTCATCAAGCAGTCGCAGATAGGTAATGATCCTTCCAAGGTAAATGCATTTCAACTCTTCTCCCTGCTAATCTGACGATGTCAATGATAATGTGGGCATTTTGAAATGTCTTTAGGGCTCATTGAACCCACCTGCAAATTTCATGTTGTTTTCAATAGTTCATTTTTCATGAAAAGATATAGTTGTTGAATCTTTGAAGAGATGTGAGTGTGGATGTAGAAAACACATGAATATGTTACAGAGATTATTGTTGTTGAAGTTAAGGAGATCTATGTTAATGTAAGCTAAGTATAGAGAGGCATGTTGATGTTGGTGTGAGTTATCCTATGTGTCCTCACATATTGGAGGGTCATCTCACATGGGTTAGGTTTAGGTTTAGTTTTATGGTTTACATGTGTGTCATGCACTAAGGTTACTTAGTACCCTATATGTACCCTTTCACTATTCATTTATGAGCATGCAAAGACACTTTGTTGTCTTTTTCTTATGAGCAAGCTTTATTCTGTTATGTAAATTATTCATTTGTTGATCGATTCTTCCTTTTAATTATGTTGGATCCATTACGTTTCAACTTGAGTGAAACTTCATTGTGGTGCACAGTTTCCGATACGATTTGTCAACTCTTTCATGGTATCAGACCTACACGACTTGCCATCACACCAAAAGCTCAAACTGATGGTGGAGAGGGATGTCATCATGTTAATTAGTTGCTACGCCAATACCCTCCTACATGATGGAGCCGGGTATACGCCCAATCAGGCCCAATAACATTAGGAGGAAGTGACACCAGGAATTTCCCGGGAGGTCACCCATCCCAGAACTACTCTAGGGGCAGTGTGTTTAACTACCTGGTATCAGAGCTACATGACTTTCCATCACACCAAAATCTCAAACTGATGGTGGAGAGGGATCTCATCATGTTAATCAGTTGATATGACAATACCCTCCCGCACGATGGAGCTAGGTATACACCCAATCAGGCCCAATAGCATTAGGAGGGAGTGACACTGGGAATTTTCCGAGAGGTCACCCATCCCAACACTTCCCATTAGCTTTAATTTTTTTTTTTAATTGTTGTTTTTTTAACTCCCATTAGCTTTAAATTAGCTAAATTGGACATTTCCACAAGATAAATTTTTAGGCATTTAATTGTCATTTTTTTACCAATCGTGAGCTCCAGTGTGCAGTGAAACTTTGACTTTTCTTTTTCCTTCCGAGCATTTTTCTGGAATTTTAAAGACCTCTGAACTCCTTCGAGTTCATTTAAAATCATTTTACTTTACCCTTATTATTGCTTACAACTAGTGAGCACGTCTGCCATAGTCTACAGCAAGGGGGTTTTCATTTGTGACGTGAGACACTTTTTCTCACACCCATGATTGGATTTCACCTCCTTCCTTATTTTTTGCTTGTGCTTGTTTACGATGTCCTATTTGCTACACTTCACGAAACATTGTTGTGGTCTCCTCTCTTACGCGTTATTATGTTGATTGCAAGAGGAGTTACCAAGTGTTTCAAACCACATGCACGAACCCGATTGTAATCAACGCACTAAACTATAAAGTACCGAAAGCAGGGGGGTTGTTATATTATCTTGGGTGGTTGTGTTTCTTTTCTGCATTTATTTATCTCTCTCTCAATATGGATTCACTTTCAATTACTTTTCTTACGCTGTTTAACTTCTTCGAATGGATATCAAAAATGATTATGAAACTAAGGGGTAAAGGGTTATATTGCATCACCATGGGAACTGAGAATGAACCAGATGACGATCCTGAAAAATCTAAGTGGTTAAACTGTAGTGATGAAGCTTTAGTTCTTCTTTACATGTCTATTTCTCCTAACTTGCTCTTCCACATTGAGGCATCCAAAAAACCTAAATCTGTATGGAAAACACTGAATGCGATGTTTGGACAACTAGATGACATGAGAGTGCATGAGTTGGAAAACGAACTACTAGGGTTAAATCCTAGTGAATTTGAAAACCTACAAGATTTCTTCTTGAAATTTTTCCACATCAGATTATTGTTAAAGGGATGTCAAGTAGAGAAGAAATATTCTCAACTGATCTTGTCAATTCTCTCTAAGTTAGGTCTCGAATATTTTGTCTTTGTGTCAACTTTCTACACTACAAAAGTTGCTTTGGGCGATGCTTGGACTATGCCCTCCTTTGACTAATTTTCATCCCAACTCATTCGAGAATAGGACAAACTCATTCAAATGGTGTCTCTCAAGTCCAAGTCACATGCCCTTGTAGCAAGCACTAGTAAGGGAAAGAAGACTAAAAAGAAGAAAGAAAAAAAGGATCAACCTAAGAAAGAAACCAAGATCAAACCTAAAAACTACACAAACACTTCGAGTTCTAAGCCTAAGGCACAGAAAATAAAGTTTTTGTGTTCCTATTGTAAGAATTCTAGTCACAATGAGCACCACTATTTTTGGAAACAAATTTATCACTTATCTCATTTACTTGAGAAGAATAAAATAAGTTTTCCTGAATCCATAAAACAAAATACCCTAAAGGTCAAGTCTTCTACTATAAAAGGTTATAAAAATGATAAGAAGAAAGGAAAGGCCCTTGTAGCCATAGTTGTTCCTTCATCGATGTGGATTATAGATTTTGGTTCCTCACACCACATGGGTTCTTCACATGTTGAGTTTTCCAACACCGAAACTTTTGGAATGTCCGAAATCATGATGGGTAATGACACAAAAGTGTCAGTTTCTAGTAGTGGATTGGTAGAGATGGATGGGGGAACATTTAACCATGTGTTGAGTGTTCTTGATCTCTCTACCAATATCCTATCGGTTTACCAAATTACTCACCTTGTTGAAGGAATGTGAGTGGAATTTGGTCCTAACTTAGTGATTTTTCATGAGCTTAACAATGACACTACAGTGGTTGAGGGAAAGGCTAATCACCATTCACAGTTATATATCTTTTCCCACTTTACTTTTGATTATATTCCCAATGCCTTGGTCACTCATGTAAATGAGGTTAGTAAGCTATGGCATGAGCATTTCAGACATCTAAATTATCGCTACCTTGAACAATTGAGCCAAAACAAAATGATCAACAGGTTACCGCACGTCAAGTTTTCTAAGGGTATTTGTGAGGGTTGTATCCTTAGAAAGCATCCTAAAAAGAATTTTGACAAAGGAAAATCCTGGAGAACTACTCGTCCCTTAGATCTTGTTCACAGTGATATTTCTCGTCCATTTCCTTCTCCTTTGTTTACTAGAGCTCTTTAGGTGCTAACCTTCACTGATGACTTTTCACGATATACTTGGGTATATTTTCTTAAGCTTAAGTGTGAAGTATTTGAACATTTTTCAAGACTTTAAGGTTCTTGCTGAGAAACAGGTGGAATGGTCTATCAAGGTTCTTCGAACTGACAATGGAGGTGAATATGTAAACAATAGGTTCATGGATTTTTTTACTTTTGAAGGGATCTCTTTGTAGCATACATTTGCTTATATCCCTTCCTACAATGGAGTCATAGAAATAAAGAACCGTACTCTGAAAGAGATGGCAACTTGTATGATTCACTCGAAGTCTCTTCCTCTGCAGTATTGGGCCAAAGAAGTGAATTGTACAAATTACATTCAGAACCATGTTCCACACAAGGCAGTAAGAGGGATGACACCCTTTGAATCCTAGTTTGGATGCAAACCTGATGTTGAGCACTTTTCAAGTCTTCGGATCTAAGGCTATGGCTTGGATTCCCAAGAAGAAACATAAGGCCTTGGAACAACAATCCAAACCTTGTATCTTTGTAGGGTATCTTGATGGTGTGAAGGGATATTGATTGATGAATCCTAATGCTCATGAGTTGTATATTGAGAAAAGTGTTGAGTTCGATGAGTCTTCTTTGACTTCTACTTCTCCACCTATTGAGGTTATTCAGCTCACTGATTGGGATTCTGACTCATCAGATGATGATACTGTTGAGCGTGCTCCTCTTCCTAATCCTCTCGACCATCAGACCTCTGAGTCTTCTGATTTTGACAGTAGTGATGATGAGGACTGTGTCCCTTCTCACTCAAGTGAAGAATCTTCTGACTCTGAGCCTGATTCTCCTAGTCCTCTTTGGGCTAGGAAAACTTTTCAAAGTGCTGGAGATTTAGTTGGAGATACTTTGGATATGAGACGTACTCGCTTAGATTTCATTGGACCCCTCTCTTTCTTCACCTCTTCTTTTATCCATAGTCTTCCTCTCTCATGAAGAACGATACTTGGGATCTCACCCCTCTTTCGAAAGGAGGAAAAATAGCTCGGTGTAAGTGGGTGTTCCGAACAAATAATGGAGTAGATGGAGACATTGAAAATTTTAATGTGTGATTAGTAGCTAAGGGTTTCTCCTAGATAGCTAGGGTTGATTATACTAAAACATTTGCTCTGGTTACGAAGATGACTTCTATTCGACTAACCCTAGCCATTACCGTAGAGGATAGATGGAAAGTCCATCAAATGGACATTAAGAGTGCCTTCCTTCATGGTGACCTAGAGGAATAGATCTATATAGAACAACCTCTGGTTTATGTCCAAGATACCTCCCTCATTTGTAATTTAAATAAGTCTCTTTATGGCCTTAAACAAGCCCCTCAGGCTTGGTATACCAAGATGGACTCCTTTTTACTTACATCAGGGTTTACTAGGTGCCACTCTGATCCAAATGTTTATATTCTATGGCAAGATGACTCCATACTCATTCTTGTTCTCTATGTTGGTGACTTGTTGATCACAGGAAGCTCTTCCTCTATTATTGATTCTATGAAGATCACCTTGGCCAACAATTTTTCCATGACTGACTTAGGTATGCTTCATTACTTCCTTGGGATCCAGATTTCACAATCTGACTTGGGAATTTTGATTTCACAACCTAAATATGCTCTTGATTTTCTATCTTGTTTTCAGATGTCCGATTCCAAGTCTTATCCTACTCCTTTTCTTTCTAGGATTAATTTGGTTTCATATTGCTCTACTCCCTTGGTTGATGGTACTCTTTATCGACAGTTGGTGGGGAGCTTGATTTACTTGACTCACACTCAACCAGATTTATCATATGCTATTGGGATCATGTCTAGATTCATGCAGGAGCCACATGAACTACACTAGAAAGTAGCTAAATGGATACTTCATTATTTTCATGGAACTTATACTGATGGCATTCACTATTATGGAGGGGTAGATATTGACTTGATTGGGTTCACAGATTCTGATTGGGCCGGTGACTTAGATCATCAGAAATCTACTTCTATCTACAATTTCTCTCTTGGTTTGGGTCATATTAGTTGGTCTAGCAAGAAGCAGAATGTAATTATGATTTCATCTATAGAGGTATAATACATATGAGGATTTAACACTGCCACCGAATCTATTTGGCTACAGGGTATTCTAACAGAGTTTGGCATCCACCTTCGACGGCCTACCATTATCTATTGTGATAACATGAGAACTATCTCCATTTGTAGAAATCCATTTTAGCATCACTGGATGAAGCACATTGAGATCCATATGAACTTCATACAAGAGCTTATTCATGATAGTATCATCAACATTCAGTACATTCAGACAGCTGATTAGATTGCATATTTAATTACCAAGCCCTTCACTGAGATGAAGTTTCTTCTCTTACGGTCTCTTCTTGGGGTGAGGTCTTCTGTAACTGCTCATTTTATTCAGGCTATATAGTCCTTCGCTTTTCTTCTTCTTTCATATAGGAAGATTGTGTTTGTATATGGGCACCTTATCAAGCCTTTAGTTTCTGGGCCCCATTGACACATCTTTCTTAGTTGTTTAGGAGTGTCTTCTCTTTCAGTCTGAATCATCATATCCGCTACCCTAACTTCGATGAAGGGGGGTTGTTTGTATGAGTTATCCTATGTGTCCTCCTCACATATTGGAGGGTAATCTCACATGGGTTAGGTTTAGGTTTAGTTTTAGGGTTTACATGTGTGTCATGCACTAGGGTTACTCAACACCCTATATGTACCCTTTCACTATTCATTTATGAGCATGCCAAGACACTCCGCTGTCTTTTTCTTATGAGCAAGCTTTATTCTATTATGTAAGTTATTTAGTTGTTGATTGATTCTTCCTCGTGATTATGTTGGAGCCATTACAATTCAACTTGAGTGCAACTTCATTGTGGTGCACAGTTTCCAATATGATTCATCAACTCTTTCAGTTTTTCTATTATGGGTAAATAGTTTTGAAGGGACTATACCTTGTGTACAAAAGGGCTCAAAATCTAGATACCAAAAGAGGAAAAACCAACCCTAAAAATGTAAAACATCCAACATCAAGGGGCTCAACAGCCAGATAATACAATATAGTAACAAAACAGGATCAAGACAGACATTGATCCGAATAAAAGTAGAAGAGACAAAATACAAACAAGAGATAACCACCATTGGTCTTCCCAACCAAAAAATAGTACCAAAAATGCCAGTCAATAGCAACTTCACCGCTAGTAAACAGCAACAGAGCTCCACATCACTTGACAACCTAGTCAATCTTGGCTTTAATCATTTGGAGCAAGATGAAGAACATAATGGCAGTGGCCTGGGATGGATCTTTCAAATCTTCCTAGGCAATTACAAGATCTCTATTCTCCTTAGAACCCCAAATATCCTCAGTAATACCTTTGAGACTGCAAATCCTATACACATGTTGCTCAATAAAATTGTAGATGCTTTTAAGAGCTGAGAGGATACAATCATTACGCCCTTTTGCATTGCCAAGCTTGGCATCCAAAGATAGAAGCTTCTTGAAAACTTCAGCAGTGATATCATCATCTTCATCATTTTGCAATTTCCTTTTTCCCTTAGTTTTATCCATATCCCTAATAACACTCTTTAGGTTCTGAATCTCCTTTTCCATCTTTTCTACTCTGACCAACAAGTCCTCATATTTAGGCTCCTCCACTGGATTACTAATGTGTAGTAAATTCACAACAAGCTCCAGGTCTTTATGACTTCTAAGAACCCTTTGAGAAGCAGGGACCTTAGTTTTCATCTCTTTCCTTTTCCTGCTAGTTGTAGAAATGTCAAGCTTCCTATTGGGAAGGGGAGGGATAGAGGCAGGGGGAGGAGCAGAATCTGAGTGGGGGTAGGTTAAGCAGTGGCAGTTAATGAGAAGTATTAACCCTTGATGAAGGGGAACAACCCTAGTGTGGTTTTGTAATTCTAGTACAGATTTCTCCAAAGAATTCAACAAGTAATGAGGAAATTTTATGGTGAGGTTTCTACGGAAATGATTAAGGAAGATTAAGAATTTTTATGCCAGCTGTCACAAACTCTAGATTCTCTCCCTCATCTAGAAACTTCTTAGCCTCCACCTCTCTATCCACGTGCTTGTTGAAGAATTTGGTTCCGTCTAGACTGATCCCGGTGACCTGGGTAATAAGATCCTTAGAAATCTCAACCTTGATATTACTATACTCAACCATGTGATTCCTCCATCCATGAGAAAATTTAATTGAGAGATCTTGATCAAAACCTTGTAATTTTTCAATAAAGTTCGTGAGACCCCCTTTTTGTAAATAATTCCAAAGAACTGTATCATCTTTCCATGCTAGATTATGGGTGGGCTCAGTCTTGTAAGGTGGTCCCCCCATTTTTCCTATGATATTACCTCTTCCCGCAACGGTAAAAATTTCAAAACTATATGAATCATCCTCAGCTATGCTTTTGAAGCCCTCCCAATCGTGCTGAGAGATGTAATTATTAATCCTCACTTTGTAATTAATGAACTGCTCCTTAGCATCTGCCCTATATCTATTAATGATGACACTCCAAGTCATGCAAATCTTTGATGATGTGATCACTTTACACTTAAAAAGCCACTCCTTAGCATCAACACTACAACTATTAGTGATTACATTCCAAAGTCATGTAAATCTTTGATGATGTCATCATTTACTTTAGTAGGAAGAATGTCACCCCTTAACCAAGCTTGAAAAGTATTATTTACCCCAATATTTTCCAAACCATCTGCCACACTATTTCCTTCACAGTAGGTATGTTTGATTTCAAAACTTTCAGAACTCTTGTAAATATCAATAGCTTCAGCAATAAAGTCACTGATTGACCAACTGGGGGGTTGTTTTTGGCTTAAAAGATTGATAATTTTCAACGAATCACCCTCAATTATAATATTGGAAATATCAAAATCTTTGCTTAGTCTTATTCCCCAAAGAGAAGCAATAGCTTCAGAGTAGTGATTAGTTTACCTACCCATTTTACCAAAAAAAGCAGCAACAAAATAGCATATGTGATCTCTAATGACTCCCCCACCTCTAGAATCTCTAGGATTTCCTTTTGAGGCCCCATAAAAATTAAACTTATGCCAAGCACTGGGAGGCTGAATATATTAGACAGTGGATCTATCAATACTATTATTATTCTTGTTCAAAATAGTGCCAATATTCCAAGCAGCCAGAATGTGCTCTTCTTCCTCAGGGTAAAGTCTATTTTTGGGGGGTTTAAATCTTTCAATGTTGTCTTTCACAGCAATGATAATTTCTTTGTAGACTTTTTTTGCATAACTTTCTAGTATTCCTGAAAATGACATCATTATGATCTTTCCAAACTCACCACATGGTGTGAGGGAGAACCAGTTGCCATAATCTCCTCACCACACAATGTTTGTAAGGAGAGTAACATTTTTCCCAGGCCTGAAGACAAGTATGGGGAAAGATCCATTCCTGATTGAAGTTTTCAAAAATGAGATGCCAAATTTTGGAAGTGTACTTACAATGAAGAAAGAGGTGTTTGATGTCTTCTGCTTCTTCTTGACACATGCAACATCTATTAGGCATGATGAATCCTTTCCTAATGAGATTGTCATTAGTTAGGATCTTTCCTTTAATGATAAGCCACCAAAAAAATTTTACTCTAGGGGTTATCTCGGGCATCCACAACTTATGCCACTCAGTATCACTTTCAATAGAGGCAAAGAAAGAGTTCTAGCTAGATTTAATCGAGTATTCTCCATCAAAGGAATATTTCCAAATGAGTTCATCCTTATGATTTTGAGGACTGATATGAATTAGGGAGAGATGAATCTGCATGGATGAAACATTAGACTACACATTATCCTCATCTAGTTTGATCTATTTCCATTTCATTTTATTTTCAACCACCTCAATATAGTCCTGGACTTTGTGCCCATAATTTCTAATTAAGTTATCTTTAATGTGACCATAAGAGGAAATCCAGTTAATATCTGACCATTTTTCAATCCAGAAATCAATGTCTTGTCCATCCCCAAGCTTCCAACTACATCCTTGAGAGAGAATATGTCTGATGTGGAGAAGATTGTTCCAAAAAATAGAACCATTCGGAAGTAACCGATCAAAAATAAAGGAATTCATGCTTTGATTGGAAAGGTATTTGATTTTGATCAAATCGGTCCAAGGCTTCTGCTCTTTTATAAGTCTCTAACCCAAATTTGCAATAAGGACAACATTCATATGTTTGATATCTTTGATTCCTAAACCCCCAATCCTCTTTGGTTTACAGAGCTACTCCTAAGCAACTAAATGGTACCTAAACCTGTCTTAAGTACCATGCCATAAAAAGTTCTTCTGAATTTTTTCAATGTTATTCATCACTTCTGTTGGAACACTAAACATTGAAATGATATAAATAGGTAAGTTCTGAAGAGTGCTTTGTATCAATAAACACTTGCCTGCACTTGAAAGTAAATCTCCTTTCCAACCAGCAAGTTTTTTTTGAAATATCTTAAGAAGATCATTCCAAACCTCATTAAAAACCTTACTAGTACTCATAGGGAGCCCTAAATAAGTAGTAGGGAGGGAATTAATAGTACATCTAAGAATGAGAGCAATATTTCTTTGCCTTTTAATAGGAGTATTGAAAAAATAGATTGAGCTTTTGTCAAAATTAAATTTTTGTCCTGAGGCTTCCTCATAAAATCTAAGGATAGTTTTGATAGCCTTCACTTCAATTATTGAGGCCATCAGAAGTAGGAGAGTGTCATCATCAAACTGCTAGTGAGAGGAAACCTGATTACCAGAAGTAGGTTGAAAGCCCTTTATCATACCAATATGGATAGCTTTTGAAATAGATTGGCTTAAACTGTCAGCCATTATAGATAGTTGTTGTTGAATAATGAACATACATCAATATATATGATATGAGATTGAGCCAAGTAGATGATGGATCTTATATAGAGGAAAATGGGAGTATAAGTGTATTATTCTCTTAAATAATAGTTCATGGTTTAACATGAATAATACATCCTTGAAGTCTTGATATTAGATAAGTAAGTTCAAGAGAAGATATGAGATAAAGACTAGGTCTAGATGAATGAAGTCCAAGTGAATATGATTGAAGACTGAGAGTAGATGAGTAAAGGAAAAAAATATGACATTGTATGAGGTTTGGGAACATGTGAAAAAATTAGGTGTAATGGTTTTTGATTGGGTGAATTGAGTGCAGAAATTACATGTGAAAGAGTGAATTTTTGAGAGGGTGACTCAAAAACGTACCATGAGGAAATTGAGAGGTTGAAGGAAGATTTATATAACATGAATTTGATATTGAGTGGATAATTAGAAGAGAAGTGAATCAGGAGAAGAACTGAGAAAAATAATGAGATAATATAGTGGTCACTATCAGTTGTACGAGACATTAGATTAAGTGTGATCAAAACCTTGCACAAGTCTAAGGAGAATATTAACAGATGGGGAGTTGTAGCTTCCCTGTAACTTGAAGCTTACAGAAGTTCAGTACGTTTTAGATGAAATTTGGTAGTTAAAGCTTCTAGTAAAGTAAAATCTTGTCAAATACTAAGTAGGTGCTTGGTTAAATTTTGGATTTGCAGCTCAATGTTGAGTAGATTCTCAATTTCAGATTAATGTAATCTTTACATGACATTCTTGTCTAATCTAGTACTAGGATTTCAGTGGGTTTTATCCCTTGAATGGTTTCCCACATTAAATCTTTTTTATATGTGTTTACTCTTGTGTTTGACTGCTTGTGAATGTGATTTTGGTTTAATTGAAACAAATTAAGAAAATTGAATTGATGGTTAAATTTTGAACAGACGTTGATTCATCCCCCTCTTAGTGTCCATATTTTTAACAAATATTTTTTTTATTGGGTGAAAATTATGTTTCTCTCTCAAATATTCTTTTTTTTTGTAAATCAATTATATTTTTATTTGAATAAGTTCAATCTTCTCTTTCTAAAACTTGAAAATATGAATAAACCATACAATTTTATGGTAAGGATTGATTGGTATGTCTATTTATCTTTTTGAAATTGAATATAATTTTATGATATCATTACTAGATAGGAGAAGTGAAATACATGCCAACTTTATACAAAACCATGTTGTTATAGGTATACATGACAATGAGAAATAAATAAATGAAATGACTGATATATCCATGATTGTATTTTTTATATAACTATAAATTGCATATTATTATAAGATGGAAAGAAAGATAATTGTAAATTTTCAAGTTATAAAGTGTACTCGAATGAAATTGGATACTATTTATTAATCCATATTTGGTTAATGATAATTTTTTTGCATGAAAAGATGAATCTCATTTAAATATAACATGATTTAAAAAATTAAATCATATGATTAGAATAACATACTTGAGCATATAATAATGGTTAAAGCTTCAAATTATATTATTGATGATGTGAATTGTAATTATGTAGTTTCATGGAAATAAATCACATCAATTATTGTTACGTATCAATTTTTGTTAGGGTTTCAAAAATAATTCTTTGGTTTCAGCTGATATTTTTGGGTTAAATATTTAGGCATGATAAAAGTGTATATCTAAGGTTACCATGATAATAGACAAAATAATAGAAGCATTGACCTGAGGTAGATATTATGGTAGAAAATAATTAATAAAAAGTGAGGATGTGCACATTGATTGAGTGAAAATACTAGGAGTTGAGGCATGATTTCAATTATACTAGAGGAAATCATGCTAAAGTTGATCCAAGAGCACAAACACAATTATGTGAAGAATGTAAAGGCCATCATCAAGAAGGAATAAAATGCCATCCCAAATTTTATAAGAATATGATTAATATTGTGTAGAGGGATATAAGTATGTGAAAGAGGAAAAAATATAGAGATACAAAAAGGGAGAGGAAATAGAATTATTACACTATAAGGATATGGTAGGAAGAAGGAGATCAATGTGAAGTTGAAAAAAACACACGATTCAGGTTGTGCTAAAAACAGTAATTTTTTCAGGAATAATCAACTTTATGCTAAGAAAAAAACAAGTTTATTTCATGCAATAAAGTTGAGTAATCAGTATAAATATGACTTGAAGGTGGATTATATTATCAATCCTAATGTGCATATAAAAATGAAAAGAGGTATAGAATAGAATATGGGCACCAAGAGTATTGTGATAAAGGATCTCTTAAGAGATAACATGATGAAGGAAGAGAATGAAAATTAAGGAAACTCACAAGGATTTGGAAGTGAGGTAGAGGTAAGTGTTCAAATATGGAAACACTTAGTAGAGGTGGATACATATGGTTATAGAACCACATGATAATATTAGGTTTGTGACCCTAAAGGTTCAAGAGGATAAAATATTACCAAGGTAAAATAGGTGTGAAGGGATTGGTGGTCATTTTTCTAAATGTAAAAAAAATGGTGCTACCATTATAACATTATTGTGAATATGGGATCACAAATAATAGTTATCTATGAATTTTGGTGAAATAACATCCAAATAAAATAAATGAACTTCAAAGTTGTGTGATAATGAAATGACATAACGGTGTTGATATATCTATAAGAGACACACATCATTCATATAAGAATGTGATGAAGGAGGTTGGTGATACTTTTTCTAATACGTGAGGAGAATAAATAAGCTGTGATACTAGAAATAGGCACATGTAGAAGACAAGACAAGACAATTATTGTTCTAGTGAGAGATGTAGGGGCATAAAGTAATAAACTTGTATGAAACACACAAGGAGGTTAATACTTGTCGAGAAGTTAATGTAAAAATAACATGTGGAGGTTTACGTAAAGAGAAATGGAATAATCTAAACAAGGAGGAATATTCCAAAGTGAAAATTCATGGGATATTAAACCCAATGAGTAGAAAAGAGCATGGTGCATGATGATTGAAATATTGTGCAAAAAAAGTGTAATTATTGAGAAATTAAGTTGGACCTTGGTATTTTTAAGATCTTGGAGTTGACTAGGATGAAGAGGATAAATTATTAGGAACATATGGCATGTGGAGATTAGATACATGGATTAGTAATATGATAGGAAGTGACATGCAAGGAAATAAATAATATGATTCAAGATACCATATCTTTAACAAGATGACAAGTGACAATATAATATATAAAAACATGACAATACATTGATGACATTTGAATCTAAATAACATTAGGAATAAACCCATGAAAAGAGGTGGATAGAAAATAGAGAAGAAAGGAAGGAAAAACAAAGTTCAAATATTAGGAAGAGGAGATTCAAGAGAAGGGATGTAGGACCAAAACCATATGGAATGATAATGACATTGTATCTCCATGGAAATCCATAGGAATATATGAAACAAGATGGAGAGAAGGAGGTTGTGAGTACGAGTATCTACAATATCAAGAGAGAGGAGAGGAGATATATATTTGAGGAATAAATAGATAAGTGTGAGATACATAGAGATCTATTATATCATCTAATATATTTAGGAGAATGTAATCCATGTGAATATGAATCTATGATGAAATGTGTAACTAGACCATTTATTCTTTAAAGAAGAAAAATAAGGATATATTTCATGTAAATTCACTATTGTATCAACCCTATATTAATTAAATGGTGTTACTTAATTAATTTTATATGATTGAAATCAAAGTTATAGGAATTTAATTAATTCATAGTGTATTAACTTACATTTGTATATTGGAAACTAGGGTATTGTCTAATAAATCAATTAAGAGTAAAATTAGGGTTTGAGAGGTGGCTTATCTCGCTCAAGTTTATCTTTTAGAATTTTTTTTGATGGGTTTGGAATGGATGAAGAAATATGAATGTACCTAAATCAAAAAATACTTACTCAACTATATAGGTGCAGGACCATACAACTCAATTAGGAGTATATTTTATAAACATGCCCTATTATATGGTTTTGGACATTTGAATGACAAGATTATGATTTATTCTATTTTACTTCATTGTCATATGCATCACACTTTTATATCTTAAACATTTCCTATAACCATATATTTTTCACCCATACCTATAAAGCAAACCTAGATTCCTAAAAACCTCAAGTACACAAAAAAAATAAACATCCATATGTTTGAGTCAAACTAACCTCAATGGTCATCCCATTTTTGGTTCATCAATCATAATACCACATTAAAAAATCAATGAAATTATCATAATGCTTCATGAAAATGTGAATACAACTAAAACCCTTGACCTATATTTTCCCTTATGATTCCACACAAATTGTAACATTCCCATTTTAAGACTTTAGAAACAAGGGAATTTTTTTTGAATAATATTCTTTTTTATAAATAATCATAATTTAGAACACACATTCCAATCCAATCAATCTCATAATAGAAAATCATATGCAGTTGTAAATGACTCTGTGGAACACCAATCTCTCATTTCATGACTTGGTATCATACCGATCTCTCATGTTAACTTAGCAATTTGTATACTAAGTATACTTGGTTTTCTTACTCTTTTTAGGGTATTAAGTTTTTTTTGTAAGAGGTCTATCTGAATATTTGTTACCAATATTCATCTGAAATCCTGCTTCTTAAACTAGGTGACATATGACAACACAACCAATAACTTGTGATAATTTAGCCAAAGATTTTCAACATACCGTTCATGTTTATATTCATAGATGACATACTCATCGCACAGAATACATCCTTAAACCCACTTCATTTTTTTAATCTAGAATGGTATTCACTAACTCATGTCATTCCACTTGTTCAAGGTTTAACCCTAACCAAGGTTAGAAACTTAGTCTAGTGTAAAGAACTACACGTAGTGACTAAGGGTGCATAGAAATACTTAATCAACCTCAGTCGATTGTGTGTTTCTAGTTATCCTAATTCGTTGTGATATGTCCTCGACACTAGATAATTCCTCTAACTTAACCTAAGGAAGAACTATGATCAAGTCTGAGTTTATGTAGATCTAGGTGATTAAACTCTGAAGGGTGTTGCAACATGTCAACTACAACACAATATCCTCATGAAGACGCAAGTCTTCTTGAAGGTACTATACTACAGTTAGCATGTTCCAACATCCGACCGAGTTCTTCTCATCTGGATGAACATACCTTAGAAAAAAGTTAATGACTTAATATTTTTTTCCTTATTAAAGGTTAATTGCAGTATCCCTACTGGAAATATCGGTTCATTTACCATTAGGGTTATAAGTTAAAACTATAATAGGAATGGGTATGCAGATACATCTGCCCCAAAAATTCATAAGTTATGTTATAATTCCATTAACATATTGATTTATGTTTCTCATAAAATATTCAACATACTTATCAGTGATGATAACTTAATTTAACTATCCAAGTCTTAGTTGGCTTGAGTTCTGAATATGATCTTTTTGTAATAGGATTCATAGGGATGAAGTCTAATCATATATGTTTTCTTTTCATTGGTCTTATTCTGATTAAGGAATTAATCAAGAGGAAGCACACCTTCCTCTATCTAAGATGAAATTAGGATTTAATTCCAAATGGTTCTTAAAATAGACTGTTTATCATTGCATAAAAGTTGCCTTCCCTTTTCTTATTAATAATTAAGGTTCATTTATAACCTCATATTATTTTACAAGTTATCATCATGATTTAATTTACCCACTAATCATTGTTTAGCAAATCCATAGTGATTTAGTTTAATGTCCAATCACAAATGCCAATTGTAATAAGTTTTATTTAAATAAGAGGGTAGTATATCTAGTACCCTTAACCTCTAATTCATTTTAAACCAACCTCTGAGGGTATATTACATATAAATATAAAATAAATAGAGATAAGCTTATCATTTCCATTCAAAAAATATTCAAAAATATGACACATCAAGTACAGATAAAACCAAAAAAATTTAATTCATCAAAATGTGATTCATACATGATAATTTCAAACAATTCAGACATATCTAGTGTCAAAAAACAACAAGAAGATCAATTACAAGGACAACTTTCTTTTCCAACAATTGCATTTCATTAATGATCCATATTTCATCATAAAAGTTCCATTCTCTTTGGTAAACAAAAGTAACATCCTAAAAGATATTTTCTCCTCTCATCACTAATGAAGTCCATATGCAAAATTGTTAACATGGGCCAGTTCATTGAACTAAGCATGATAAGCACTAAGCATTAAAATGATGTGCTTTTAGCTAACTGTTTCATAAAGAGGACTTTGCTTTTATGAAATAGTTAAAGTATTATAGAAAGACATACCATAAAGAGATACCAATCACAAAAGAAAGGGAGAGGTAGTGTGATAAACCATATCATCATTAAGAATAGATCATGATATAATCAAATTCAACTTTCAACTAATGATTACATAAAAAGAATTAAAGCATTAATCTAGATAAATAATATTTCACCAAAATCACAATTGTTTTTCATATACTGATTTACATGATTCACTTCTTAATTAATTCCATCTAATCTGAGAAGATACTAACACTACTATATCTTAGGAATAGATCTACATTAGATGGAACAATTGAACATTCATATCAACATTATCTCACTTAAATTCATCCTAAAATATAATATGCCAAGTTCAATAAAATGTTAGGATAAATTGAGGAGGAACCAACAACATATTTAGTAAAGATATTCTTATTTAATAATTCTATATCCTAAATTCAGAGTTAAAAACCAACCTAATTTTAGGATCAACATCAAACGGATTTTGACAAAGGATGAAATCTATTTGACATGCAACTGGAAATAATCACACAATCCCAAATGAGGTACATCATTACCAATGTTAAAGTCAAAGAAAATAATGGAGGAATTTAACAATCAAATACAGATCCTATAACCCTTCAAATATATTTTCACCCCATAAGAGACTTAGGATTTTCCAACCTAACATAACAATTCTTTAGAGTAACCTTTTGCTTTAGCTATCCTATTCTAACACAATTGGGCTCAATTCATTAAGAAAGTCCTAGTGGAGGTATAACGATACAAACCAAACTGGTCATCTCCCTCTTCAGGAGTGATACAATTGAAAGATGAAAGGAAAGAGAGAAAGATATTGTTCACTCTAGATCTAAGCAAGGATATTACAGACAAGTCTAGTCTCTACTATCCTCAACCAATAATCCCAACAGAGGTTAGATCAGGGCTTTGATTAGATGATAGATGTCCCGAGGTAGAAATAACAAAGAACAACATTCATTTACCTTTCAAAATTCAAGGAGGAAAGTATTATAAATACCTTGATTCCCCAGACTGCAAGTAACCATCTCCTAAGAGATATAGAGGAAAAATGAATAGTATAGCCAAGGAGTAAGTATGCCTATTCTTCCTAAATCAGAACAGAAAGATGAGATATCATCAAATAAATATATAGATGAGGCCTCAAATACACATTCCTTAAATAGAAGTACCCTTGCCCAAGATAAAAAAAGAACGAAAGATAAATTTGATGGCCTAAGGCCAAGAAAACAAATTAACCCCAAGCTACCATTAAATCCCAATGAACTATTCAAACTTACAATTAATAACAATGACTATAACACAATAAGCTACAAACCAAAAATGTTTTTCCCTTCTAAATAGTAATTTCATCAATTTCAGGAATTATCCCATTTTCCCAAAGAATAGAAGACAGAATGCCCCTTCTTTAATTTACCCTTTTTTGAGAAATGATTTCCTTTTTAAGGAGGTAACATGATAAGTTTACCCATCCTTTGTTGGTGAACAAAAAAGTGAAAACAAGTCTTAACAGAAAAAAAATTCCTTTCAAATCCAAAATAAGAACAAAGCATCATCCTTAATAACCACTAAAACAAACAACTGAAACATGAAGGGTAAAACCCAACCCATATTCATAACCATAGAGAGAGATAAAATAAACATCGACATGATCACAACTCTTGTGCATGAAATCAAACTCAGAATATATGATAAAACCAGAAAAGAAAAAGGTTTATTTATTTCAAGGATCCCTTCAAGATTAGAAAAGATTCAAGTTACTCTACAATTTACATAGCGAAGTATTCTCACAGAAGTGTTACAAGATCCCATCAAACAAGTTCCATAATTAAAGAAAAATGAGTGACACATGAGCTCAACAAAAGTGTAAATAGCTACAGCTTCTTCCCTACGCAAACAGAAGTTAAAAATATCTTTGAAATTTCTGAACAAGGAATTTAAAAACCCAGAATAGATCTTCCATAATAACAATGGAATCAAACAGAAAAACACAGTGAATAATACAAGCATCGAAAGTAAGATCATAACATTCATCAACAACCCATTCATTTCCCAAGAGTAGAGTTATTTTAATGAAACATTTAAGTAAAATAAAATAGCTTAATGGGTAGATCCTATCATTCCTAATAACGCTTCTCCTTGATTTTTAGAATATTTCTAAGAAGATCTCTAATAGTTTCTTCTTCGCCGTTCCAGAGAAGATATTTGAGAAAATTAAATACCTTCTTCTTTTCCATGAATGTCAACAAAACCCTCAATACTTTCCCATTCCTTCTTATATTTTTACAGAGTCCAAAAATAGCTCAATGCAATGCAAAAATAACCAGTCATGTAAGAATAGATCTGGCAGTTTGAAGGATAGAAAAACATCATGAAGATATCAAGCTCAAAAATAGACCAAAGAACAAAACAACCATGCAAAACCCCTCATGCATTCTCCTAGGAAGTTTTTCACCAAATTTAAAAACATTAAATTCAAAGGACATATAGTTCCCTCCTTTTTCCATGCCACCACCATCTCCATTTTTGGAGAATTATAACTTCAAATCGCATGCTACCAATTCCGATGGAGATGCCAACTAAGATTTCCCCTAATTTTCCAATGCCCATTCCAAAGTTAGAGATAGGGAAGGATAAAAATGCATTAAACCTCATTAATTACCTTGAAATTGATGCCACTGACATTCCAATGTTTAGATTAGCCACGCTTTAGTTAGTTTAACATAAGTTTAGGATATCAACATAGGTCTAACATAGGTTTCTAGGTTAAGTCCTAACATATTAATTCAAAAGATCAAAGAGACATAGGTTAGGCTTAGTTCTAGGACATAGTCATTTAGCATTAAACCTATAGTTAAAAATGAGTTATCATTCAACCAAGCATCAAAATCCATTATACAAAGAACCAGTCATGACATTAGTATCCAACATATTGTAGGGTCTGAAGACCTTATTAATTCTCTAACATAATCAGAATCCATTGATAAACTGATCGAACAAAACTTGGTTGTTATGACCAAAAAAATTATGAATTGAAATCATACCTTGGATCAATAGAATTTATCCAAGGTAATGTTGTTTTAAAATAGGAAGAGTTTATAAAAACATAACCCAGATTTATCATTTAAGCAATGAACTTATTCTGCATAAGGAGGTGGGTTGTTCCTATTAAATACAATAAACGTGAAAAATGAACAAGTAAAAATGATGGTATTTTCTACTAAAAACATGATTTCCATAGTCACAAGAGTTCACCATCTTAAGACCAAATCACATGTCAGTTTTTGCATCTTCTAGGTAGAAGTCATCTTAGGTACCTGTCATGCTAGAGGCGTTACACAAATAGAAAGATATGATAATTTGATCCATAAAAACCCTTGTATGCATGTGTAAAAATCATATTTATGCCCTTATGTGTTGTGATACGAGATATGAATTTGTAGCTCATACGTTTTTATCTCAATAGGTGGTACTTAGATAATTTTTTCATAAATAACAAGTTCTTAGAGTAAACTTGTATATATACGAGTCTTTTATATACACCATATTTTTTTATGTTTTCTAACAATTTATTTTGTACTAGGGTCATTGATTCATTCTCCTCTTGAGTGGGTTCCTTAAGGGGCTTTCCAAGATTGGGGTATGATCATACTTGGTCATGTGGGATAGACCACAAAAGTTTAGAGAAGTATATATTAGCCTTAGTCACCCCATATATGCCTTGTGTCTTCCCTCTGTTCACACATTGTACTCATTTTGTTTGCATGTTACAATATGATTACTTATTTCTTCTTTTTGTATGTTATTATCCCTAATTTTGATTAATCTAGACCTTCATAATTTACCCCCATTCACATTATGGCATCCATTCCTTATGTTTCTAACCTTTGACCTTAGGGATTCCCCCAAGGCCAACACCATTTCCCATGGGCTATGACACATATTTTTGGTTTTTCCATGGAAATTTCCATCACTCATTGGTGATAGTGGTAGTTATATATACCCTTTTACTTCCTTGGCAATACCACCACTTAACAACAACAAGTATTTTTTTATTACTTACTTATATTCTCTTATTCACATTATTTATCACTTATTGACTGACTTTGGAGTCTTGGAGCTTTCATCTTTTGAATTTGGGTTACCACAGTGAGTTAGAAATGGATTCTTCTTCTTGATATTTCCCCTTATCCACTCATAGAAATTATCTCTCTGTGTTATTGTCTATATGGATTATTATGCATCAATAGTCATACACACTCTATATCTAAATATCTCTAATCTATTTATTGGAACATAATGATTAAGTTTGTTGGCCACCCATAAATTAATATGGGTCTAACATTATACTATAGGTTAAATATTTATATTTATATTATTAAATATTCGAACCTTGGAATATGTGTCAATTGACTGGTTGAAAGGGTGAGTCGGGAGACATACCCGATCACTTCATATTAAAAAAGACTTTGGGTCCTCATTTGATATATCGGAGGAATATATCAAAGGTGTGTAAATAAATATTAATTGATTTTTTTTACCCTTGTGATAATTTTTAGTAAGGAGGAGGTTTCTACTAGATGTAATTGGGTTCTCTATAATTAATGTTACTTTTCACAGTGGGTTTTTACCTTCGGGTTTTCCACTATAAATCTCATGTTCTGTGGTATTTGCATTATGTAAGTATTAATTTAATTATCATGCAATATAGTTTATTATAGTGATTTTTATCTATTTATTCATTTTAATGTTGCATAATATATTAATGTTTAATATTTAAGCTGATTAAACCCGTTGTCATTCAAATCCTAAAATTTCAACACTATTAAGTCTCCTTTTTTGTGTACTTGTTATATGTTAGTCATTGATTGTTATAGATCTGAGTAGATGTAGGTTTTATTTGATCTATTACTTATTATTATTATTACACACCTTAGATTTATCCACTCCTTTTACCATCTATTTATAAATCCTGGTAGGATATCTATTTGTATCTTAGTTTTAGGAATTGGAAACCTATATCTATCATGGGCATAGGGATATTATACTCTAGATTTATGACATTATAAATTTTTGAGAACCTTTTTATTTACACAATGTGACAGGTATTAGATTGGATCCCTACATTTGAGAACCTAGTTAGGAACCTCTATTTTACTTGTCATACATTCTAGTGAACCCCACATGAATCTTAATTTTCCTCAAACTAGGTCAGATTAACTCCATTTTTTATTTTTATTTATTTTTAAAATACCATAATCCCTGGTGTAGAACCCTACTACATGTCCAATTTTTTCTAAATATAAATATTATTTCCATATGACATCAACACTTATATATTCCTATAGGCTTGATATGGTCTAAAATTCTAGATTCTGTCAAAAAATTTAATCCAAATGCCATCAAATCATGTGAAAACTTATTTTAAGGTTGATCCCTTATGAAAATATTATCCAATGATATTTTTAGAAGAAATATCACTTCACCATGAAATACTTGCTGGGATATTTATATCTATCTCTAATTGAATAACCCCTTCCTAATCACAATATATCCTAGAATATAGGCATTCTTAAGACAACTCCATAGAATTCTGATTTTTTTTCCATAGGATTTAACAATAAAAAGACCAAACCCCAACTTTGAAACATAAAAACTAGTTCTAACATCCAAAACCATGTCATTGAACTAAAAAAATATGGGGAACATGAGGATGACACTAAACATGATTATACTCTATCTATACTGACATTTTTACAACAATTTATTAATTATGTAGGAGAATACCCCATAATACTAATGAAAATTGTACACAAATAATCATGCATCTCAACAATCTAAGTCAATAACAAATCATGGATATAAATTATTTTCTACAGCTTCAGACAAGCTTAACTTAACTTTCCAGTCGACCATAAATGGTCTCTTAAGGAATGAAAAATCAAGGTCATCCTCCTCCACTTCCTATTTGGCCTAATGGACTACCCATTCATAACATACCCTTCAGTCCATCCAAAAAGAACCATTACCTCCTTACATTTTTACAATAGACATTGGAGTTGTTTCCCCTTCCATCACTAACGATGATTCTACTAATATTACTCTCTATATCAAAGCATTCAATAATATATATAATGATCTAGTTAAGAAGTAATTTTATGTTTCTTCTAAGATCCTAGCTAAGAACATCACATGATATGCCTTATATTAGTATCAAATTATCTCAGTAAACTCCATTTATAAACTATAAATATTGTTAGTTACCCTATTCAAGAAAATCCCAGTATTAAGACCTTCCTAAAATCAACATTAATGCCTTCATTAATTGCAATAAGATTGATGATGAATCTAACCAAGAATTCATCAAATGTTTGAAGAATTTTTCTACTAGGAACGAACACAACATTCTCAATAAGAGCCTAGTGAAATTATTCCTTAGAGAACTTAATACTCGCCTTTAATATTAGGTCAGAGCATTTTCCCCTACCTATTTGGAAGAAGCATTTGAATATGACAAGCATCATATTATCTCATGAAAGAGTTTGATAATACTTATCCAAAACAATAATCTCGTAATAGCATCTAAGTCCTCATGAATCTTTAAAAAAAATGTTATTTGTGGAGTCACCAATATTCTTCCTTAAGGTATTGCTTCTAAAAGGATTATCTATAACATTGATCGATCTACTACCTAATAAAACTCTACCTCCTTCCATGTCGGCTGTCACCAACCTCTATCGAAGGAATAGATTTAAAAATGAATACCTTACCCATTTAACATGTTAGCATACCCTCTCAATGGTATGTTGAGAGTAAATTTATTAGTGGTGCATTAATTGGGGCCATTCATATGATAATTTTTTTCTCCTCAATCCTTTTCCTATTCCTTTATCCTTGGTAAAAATTTTGATCATGAAGCTGTCACTTAAGAAAGGATAGATAAGGCCATCAAAGAATATGAAAAATCCCAATAATGTGATATTAATGAATAAATTCATCAAGCTAATGAGAATCTCAACATTTTAAATGACCATGTTTTCATGCAAATTTGCAACATGAACAATTAAAATTTCCAAGCATGACAATGGACCCAAGTGTCAAAACATTTCTCTTAATGCTTTTCAAACCCTCTTTTGGTCAGTTTACCCTTGTATCATGTTCACCTTGTCCTTTTAAGTTCTCCTAGTGTGTTGAATAATATTTCCCTTGTGCTTGAAATGTGGTGTCAATGTTATTTCATATCATTCAAAAGTGTTTCCAATGGCTAGTTTCTCAGTGAGCTATGCAAGGTCAAATATGGCCTTCCCAAGGAAGGCATGCATCCTGTGGGAATGAATCAAAGACCCAAAATTACGTAGAGGTTGTGTTGAGGAGTTTGAATAGTTTTTTAATTGATTTTGGAAGATTTAGGAAAGTTTTGGAAATCTTGGAGCAGTTGCAGTGAAAGCATATTTTTCAAGGGTAAGGATCTTGCAGTTAAAAATGGTACCTAAACTTCAATAGAGGTTTTTGAGAGCTCCATGATGATTCAAGAGACAAACAATTAACCATTGGAAATTTTTAATATCCATCTTCATGATGGAATCAACAAATTATTTGTAAGACATGGTTTATTCTTAGGGAAGATCAGTTTGTGTAGATTCATTTTCTTGTCCCGAATGAAAAAGGGGAATTTTGAGAGAAGGAGGTAGAATCAAGTCTTGAAAACCATCCCATTTATCATGAATGGAGTAAAAATGATATAAATTTTAACATGAAAATACTTCTGAGAGATTCGAGAAAATTAATTTCAAGATTCAAGGACTTGGTCATTTTCTTAGTTCGATAGATGGCAGGTTTTACTGTCCTAATTATCCCAAATTTCCCTCTTGTCCCTAGGAAACTAGAGGCAATAGTGAAAATATGGTAAATAAAATGTTCCCCACCCCTCATCTATTATTCGTGGTACCTCATGTGACCTTCACTCTTCCCAGTGGGGTGCTAAGTTGATTTTCCTATGTAATTGATAAGTTATATAATCTAACCCTTGGACACATTTCACTATCCCTAGGATAGTGGGGATAGTGAGGAAAATAAAATGTGCCCCTCCCCCTCCTTAGCTTATTTTTGAAATCTTTGAGGTTTTAGAACAGTTGGAATGTAGATAAAAATATGAGACAATTTTGGGATCTTTGTAAGGAGTTAGGATTTAATTAAATACTCATTGGAAATCTTGAAGAACCCTCCATATGATGGAAGTTTCAAATATTTCAAAATAATCAAGTATCTCTTAGGTAAGCTCAATTTTTTTAGGTACACCCTACCATCCTGAGAAAAAAGGATCAATTTCAAGATTTCTAGCTTAGATACCCATGAGGGAAGAACAATGATACCCCTCCCATAGTTCTTATAATTCTGTTGGGAGTAAAAATCATATAAGACTTCACCAAAAAATATGAACTTGAGCTCTAGGAAATGCATTCTCAAGTTTCCCACACTTGGTAATTTTTTAGTTATATATGTGGTGGGATTTACTATCCTTGGGATAGTGGGGAAAATAAAATGCACCCCACTGTTCAGTCCCTTTCTTGGTTCTTCATATGACCTCAAAATATCTCCACAGTTCTCTAAATTATCCCTCCTCCATCTCCCTCTCATTCAACCTTGCAGTGATACATGACAGGAAAATAATGATGCACATTTTTGTGAACCTTGTGTCTCTGGGATAGTGGGGATAAAAAAATGTGCCCCTCCCCCATGCATCAAAAATCCTAGTCCATGCCCTAGTTGTTTTCACTTGAAATTTGAATTTTGTACGAGCTTCAATGTTCAAAAATGACTAACTGTTAAGGATTTCCTCACGTGGAGTAACCAGGACTCCATTTTTGAAGCCATGAAGCATTCAAATACCTAAAATTTCTTACTAACACCACATCTACACTATACAAGGACTTCTAGAATGATCATGACCATGAAGATTGAATGATGCACATAGTCCTTCATCTAAAAATAAAAGAATGAGATCCCTATACAAGGCGGAACACAACTAGAACTCGTTGTTTGCACTTGACTAATATTTTTTATGTCAAAAATTCAATCCACCAATAATTTCTACCATGATCCAACAAAAAAAGGATAGAAAGTCTCATCTTCACTTCCTGAGGTTCCATTGGGTGGAATCACTTGAAAAATGGAGGAAACAATCCCTGAAAAATCTAGTTTCACGTATGGTATTTTTCATGTTGTGAAGTCCCTATGTTTTAGGGATATTATGGACTATGTTTTTCATCAGAATTCTTCCCTCCTCAAATAAAATTTCAATTTCCTACAGGTTTGGAAGGTGCAATCCTCTGAAAAATGGAGCGAGGGTTCTTCGAAAAATCTAGTATAATGTAAACTACTTTTCGCATAATAGAGATGCTTATTTTTTGAGGTATAAATGAATGATTTTTTCTCAGTATTATCTTCCTTTACATACTTAAAATAGTAAATCAATCAATATTATAATTTCTAATCACTTAGAACAATCAAAAATGGTGTAAAATGGAAGGTAGGGTAAAGTTGGCAATTTTGACAACAAAAACAAAAAGCAAAAAACACTTTCTAAAAATAGAAAGGAATCATCAATGGAAGATAATTGAATGTTTCAAAAGGTTCATAAGGTCATATTTGAGAAAAATAGGTTCTATTTCCCAAAATATCATGTCATGTCCCTATTTGCTAAAAATATAAACTCTCTGTTTTGGATGCATAAAGTTACAGTTGTCCCTAATTTGACTCATATTTCAAATTTTTGAAATCCTCACTAGTTTATAAGGTTGTTTCATAACTAAACTGATGTAATTCACTATTCATAGGAGCCTTAAAGAGTCTCGAGTTAATTTGAGCCTGACTAGTTGGTTGAGTTGATCTCATTGAGCTGGGAGAGATAGGTGAGTCATGTGAGCTATTCAAGAGCTCACCCTTTCCTATAAGGGGCACATGAAGATTATGATATGATAAAATCAAAGGTACTATTGAGATAAAAATGTTAGATAAGATATCTTCACTTAAGGATCCATTAAAATCTAGGATCATCAAGGGGAATCATCATCAGCTCACTAGGTGAGATGGGTGATTGAACTGGTTGGGGTGAGTTGGTTGAGTTGGTTGAGATGATCTAAATGAGATCAATGAGATGATTGAGCTTCTCAAGAAAAATTAGATAGGAAAAATATCATCTTTATTTCTTCTGGAGCTCTCATCTTGCAGGTTAGTAAAGGCATATTTTGCAATGTTGTATTGTAGTGTGTAAGACAGGAATACAAGCATCAAGAGGTTTGAGCACCATGAATGAAATACTAAGGAGAAAAATATTTATCCTCACTCTCAATGTGAGATTAAGAATGCATCATCATGAGTAATTACCTTATTCATCTCAAACTCACATCAAGATATATTTTAACAGTGTTTCTAAATACTCATTCGATAATTCGTGGTGTCTGTTCGACCCCTAAATTAACTAAGTATCTAGGGCATGAAACTTCCTAGAAAATAGAAGAAAGGCATAAAGGCACACGTAGAGGTAGTTCTTAGAGATGTGTAAAGGATCATGCTAAGGAAGGATGGATTTGGGACTTAGTGAGATTTGGACACCAGGAAAGGACGTGTTCAGGGAATAGATGAAAAAGCAACCAGATACATATATGGATAAGTTATGGAGATTTGCAGCTCAAGGAAAGGATATTCCACAGTATCAATACGATTATCATGAAAGGATAAGGAACTAAGTTTGTTATAGATTAGTTGGAACATGCATGCTAAGAACACTTAATTAGGGGAAACACATGATGAAATTTGGTATATTCTTGGGTAGTGGTAGGGAAATCATAAAAGATTCCTTTAGGATTTCTCATGTAATGATGAGTGGTTAAGAGAATATTCTTAGAGAGTTCCTCATATGGATGGTTTTGACGAGGGGGGTAGAGAGATGAGTATGGAATCAAAAAATGAAGATAGTTAGAAAATATATGTAATGTGATATGGTGAGCTCTGTAATGTAAACAAATCTCTGTTACTATGAATATCTTCATGCATGGAAATATGTAATGTAATCTTGGATACTATACTTTGACATATAAATATAATGAAGTGATTCTAAATCACTTATGTGATGAATCTAGATATGTAAATTTCCTTTTTATGTTCATGGGTATATTACTGGTTTCCTTGATGATAATCATGATTTAGATCTACTTCCATTATAATATGATCATGTTATCTTATATTCTAGTGTACTACATTAGGAATTAGTGCTTACACCTAGCTATCAAGAATGGGTTCATCATTCTCTATTTGTACAAAAACCCCCTTATTAAGGAATAAAATTCTCATGAAGCTTACATAAAGAGGGGATAGATTCCTATGTGTGCCTCGAGTGAGATTCAAGAATATTTTTGATGATGTGCCGATGCGCTTGGGGTTGATTGGAAAAAATAAGGAAAATAGAGACTACATTTTGGTTCCATTGTCGGGACCTCTTTTCAATGGTTTTGTGAGAATGATGTGTGATAATAGATCAAATTACCTTGGAAAACATCGAGACCTAACTTAAAAGTATGAAGGATGATTTTTCTCAAAGGTTTAGTATTGGATCTAATTTTTATGCATGAAAATGGGTGGAAGAGAACATGTATCATGAACTCTATGAGATATTCTTTTGTTGTTTCTTAGTAGAGTTGAATGAATGGCTATCAACATATGCATCAAGGATGAGTATTTACTATAGACCTCATGTTTGGACCCAGAAGGTATATCAGTGATTACATGATGTCGATCTAACCTGGATCCGTGTTGTTCATAACTAATGGAGTAGAGTGTTGACTAGTTATACCTTGGAATACACTATTTCTACTATTATTTCTAGAAAATTTCTGAGTTCCAGTTCTTGAGGGAGCCTAAAGGATCGTTCTTGCATGTTACTCCACTAGCTATCAAGATCTTGGTCATTACCTTGATTTTGGAAGTCTTTCCCATGGCTAGATAAACTCATACTAGGTTGGGGGCACAGAAGATGGTGTGGTAGAGGATGGTGGACCTTGTTGTATAAATGGAGACAGTGGAAAGGCGAATCAAGTATAATGAATCTCGAGAGAGGGATTTGGTAATACAATACAAATATGTATGAGTGATGGATTTATTGAGGTAGATGTTGTGGGAAGGATTTAAGGTTCACGCAGAGGATGTGGAACCTGAGTAGTTTGAGCTACCCCATATGTAGTCATTTTTACACCCATCACAAAGGAAAGGAATCCCATGCATACCGGTCTATCACCCAACGGGCGCTGGGTGCTCACCTAAGGCATGGATGGGCGATGAGTCTCTCTTTTATGTGATTTTAGTGGGAAACATCATACATGATCTGATTTTAAGAGATTTGAGAGGGAATAAGACATACAAGCACCATAGAGCTCATAACGACTTCTAGATCCTTGTAGTCATTCTAGAAAGAAAAGAGCTTAATAGATTATAGAAATTATACCAAAACAGAAAGGAAGTTGTACACGCATTCATTCTTAGTTTAAACACATAAATGAAAAGGAACTATGAAGAAGGATGTATGCATTAGAACCATTGATGTTCATATTCACATCAACTGGTAACCTCATTACATTGATTAGGCCCATTACAGAATGTCATAGAGGGGCAGACCGCAGTCATGCATTATAACCAAATTCGTATAGCTAGGCTCTCAAAAGAAAATTTAAAACCCCTAAACCCTTGATATATTTTTTCCTAAGCTTATTTACCCAATCTAGCAGATTCCTTGCAGTATTTTTGCAAAGCTCTTCCCTCTATCCATTGTATCTCCCTTTGTTTCTGTAGGCACTTGTATATATAGCCTTCCTAAACTGCTAACTCATTCATTTACAGCCTCAAATCTATCACCAAGTTTCTGAAAGTGGTCCTCCATGGGTGCATATTCCTCTAGGCTTGAGCTCACCACTCCTTGCCATGATGTCCTTCTAGAAGCTTCTATCACAGGGCATATCCCTTCCAGGCCACCCTTTCGCCAAGCTAGCACCTTATCCACCTGGGTCACATTTTTCTCACATCTTACCCGATATATTGAAAAAGGATAAGTCCCATATTCTACTCTATGGGCACGCATCCTGGGTTCTACCAAAACCCTAATTGAACCCTTCCCTACCTGCCATATATTGCATGCTTTGTTCAACCGTGCACACTTATGCACCCTTTTAGGACTTAGTTGATATTTCAAGGGCCCAACATCAGCCCACACTTTACCTCTTCTCTGCCCTCAGAAACTTCCTCAAAGAATAAATAAATACAAAATAAAGGAACCAAAGAATGGGAAAATAAGGAAGAATGGGGAATGATGCTACTTAAAGCAATAAGAGAGGAAAGTTCTTCTACAAGTCAACCTCCAGATTATTCCAAGCATCGACCTCATTTTGTGCTCTTTGGAAAAGATCACCTACTAAGGCACTCACCTGATCAAAATCTAGCCCATCCCCTTGGGAGCTCATGATGTCAACAATTTTCTCTAACTCCTTGCCTATATCCTTTAGCACATCCATCCTTTGTGTAATCTATGGGTATAGTTCCTTTAGCCAGTTTTTAATTGAGCCCCGTAAGGCCTGAATAGATTATGATTTATTTTCTACCTTGGCTAGGATATTTTCTCACTCCGCTCTATTCCCCTTGTTCTTCTCCTGGAAATCTTTAAGTTCTACTTCATCATTGGTGACCAACATGCTTGCTACTTTGTCTCTATCCATGCAGTTGTCGTACGTGGCCTCATCAATCTGGGAAGTAATCTTTACAACAGCATGCACCTTGCTATATTTAGCTGTGAGTGCCATAATTTTCAATTTATCCTCCTTTTCTAAATGTGTGGCCACTTCTTCTATAGATTCCAAGGCTAGTGGTTACCTCTCCATGGTGAGGATTCTTGTTAAGTCCTCCCGGCATTCCAGGGTAGATGCATACTTCCGCGTGGGAGGTGCTAGGTCTAGATGCTTCAACACTATTACATATGTAATGGAATCCACTTTTTTATATACTTCATATACTCTTTCCTTCTCGTTCCTTAACTCACGCTGAAATTGGGCACTAATAAGCTTTTCTTGATTTAGTTCCTTTGTCCCTGCATATAGCTCTTCCTCTTTCTTCTCCAGTTCATCCTCTAGATCTTTGATTCTATCATTCTGCCCAAAGAGTCTAGCTTCAACCTCAATGGATACCTTATTGAGCACGTTGCACAGTTTTTCATCTAAGAGATTTTGAGTATTCACCAATGGGTTGTCTCCTTTTGATTCCAACAATGTTATTATTTCCCTGTGGCTTACTTTGAATTCTGGCTCATCAAGATGAGACTCAAATTCCCATGAGAGCATCTTCCTTATCCACAGGCATACAACCTCCTTATCAAAAGATGACATTACCAGGAGCCACTCTGTTGGAACTGTGCGTGCAACACTTTGTTGCAGTCATCAACATAACCCAACCATAACCTCTCCTCCTCTACACACTTTCCTCCCATGTGCATTCTCTTAGGAATATTTACAGTTAAAGTGGGGCCTCTAGTGCTTCCGTGGTCCTTTTCCCCACTCTCTTCCTTATCCTCATTCATTACTAGCTCAGCACCGTGTTCTAACCCCTCTTCTACCAAGGTCTTAATGACCTTCTCAGACTCTCTTTCCACCTCCTTATTTACCTCTTCACTCCCTTCTTTTTCTTGGGCACCTTCCCCTTCCTAGCTTTCCTCTCTCCATGTGAAGATGTACTCATTCTTCTCTCCTTCTCCCTCTGTGTCACGTAAACTGAATACAGGTTGTTCTTGGTTTACCTCAGGCTTATCTTCCTCATCATCATCCCTTTCACCATGGTAGGCCCCCAAGGTCTCAATGCACTCAGAATCCAACTCCGCCATCATCTTCTGCTTCTTTCCAACTAGGGATTCTAGCGTAGGTGACTCTATCTCTTCTTCTTCCGATGACTCCTTATCTAATGGCTCCTCAAGATCTGGAGTATTCTCTTTGACTATGGAATTTTTCTTGTGTGAATACATACTTGTTCTAGCACTTGTCCTAGGGGTACCTATTGCCCATTTATTCACTATACTTGGTACTTTCTCCTTTGGTTCGTTTTCCTTTTTCCTAGGTGTGGGTCTCTTCCTGCAAGTTGGGTCCTTAGGTATGGACATCTCATTCTCCAGATACATGCCCTTTTCAAATTTGGGTCTTATGCAGAGGCTTAATCACACTTCGTTCCCTACTGTAATGGGAAAAGTCATGGGTATCACCATTTGAACCTCATGTGACATGTAATTCTCCACCTACATGTGCTTTTTAGGGTAGACCAACCTTTTGCACATTTCTCTGTGGTCCTGGTCTAGATTACCAAGGTCTAACTTAAACTTCTTGGATTATTTGAACCTATTCACTCCCACTTGGAAGTGTTGAGCTATGAAGGAAAAAGGGAGCTTGCACCATGGGCTCCATGTCTCATCCATCAGTTTAAATCTGCTGAGGTAGAAATTTTGGTACACATCAAACTCGGCTTCTCCCTCAGTGGTCATTGGCAGTTGTTCAAGAATCCTCCATTCCACTCTGAACGCATTCCTCAGGCCTATGTACCACATCTCTAGGCATGCCTTATGCATGGCCATCATACTATCACAGGTGTACTTCTCAAACCTCTTTGTGGGTGAAGGGTCTTCAATAGGGTACTCCCACATGAATTTTTCTATTGCATCTGGCACCCCAATCTCTTAAAACACAATGGTTAATAGTACATTACCAAAAAGAATTTTACCACCTTCCTTTTCACTTTTGACAATCTCATCCGCAATGAATGTAGACAAGTTGTAGATAGTTCTCTCCGAAATCCTCCTACAAACATTCAACCAGGCCTTGTTTACCTAGGTTCATCTCTCCTGACCATTTAACTTTTTCATAAGGTGCACAACTATTTTCATCACTAGGTCCTTGCTGTCCTTGATATCAAAGTACCTCAACCCCTTTTTGTACGCATAAGCAACAACGGTTTCCTTAATTGCCTCCTTGTTGCATAGGTCTTACCCCAAAATTTCTCCTTTAGAGATGAGGCATGTGAAATGTGAACCAAGTTAAGGGGTGATGTGTATCTTGTGCCCTACGAAGTGAAAGTAATCTTTGTGCACATGCAAAATCAACCATTGATATAGGCACTAAGGCTGCTCGAAGTAGAAAAACTCAAAGAGTTGCAATAATCCCAACTTCTCCATCTTCACCTTTACATCATCATTATAGACGGGAAAACCATTTGGTGTCCTTTTATTCATTGGGCACACTAACTTCAACACCATTTCCTTCTCGATTGTGCTCAAATGATGATTGTCATCATTTACTGACATATTTCTTAAATGGGACTCCCACTCGCACCCAAGCAATACTCTGTCTGGGTACTACATTTTTGTGTACCACTCTTCATTTGTACCTGTAATAGTGTCTTGTTTCTTACCCTTTCCCTTCTTAGGTGTGCCAACTAGTTTCTTGGGTACCATTGTTTATGTTAACACTTCAACTTCTTTCACTTGCTTTGTTTTACTACCCCTTTCCAAGTTTATATCTCAAACTGGAAAAGAAACTCTTTTTTGACCCGTGCCCTAGATGCCAAACCCTAACTGGAACCTCTTTTCACCAGACAATGCTTCTCCACAACTCTTCCCACACATGTGAATCACTTCCTTTACGGTTTGTAAATCCAAACTGGTCACTCATGCTTAAATTCTTGTAATTTTTCTTTGTATGGATCAACTCTTGAAACCCTAGTTCACAAAATCTTTTCTTCGTATATGCAAAGTGAAAAAATGAAATGTCTGAACCTTTACTTATAGTTTTTCCCATTTTTAAGTACTAAATTCTACTTCACCTACTACCATACTTTTAATGTTTAATGCAGATTTTTCAAAAAAATCCTGACTTTTGCGCCCTAACTCAAGCACCCAACCCTGCACGAACAATCTTCCAACCTTTTGGTGCGTAACCAATCCATCTTGACAGGAGACTCTTATACGCACGTAACCAACACGGAAGGAATTTCTTCTATCATGATTTTTTCTCTCACCTACCTTGTGTTGTTTATGCGAATCTTCCTCCTCTATACATGGGATATGAAAGTAGCCTTATCTTGACACTAACCATTCTTTTCTACCTTTCCTTTCATGTAACTCTTTCAATAGGGCCATTCAACCAGGATTTCCAAATAATCCTCCTTAGCATTTTACCCACTCTTTCTTTCACATCACTCCACCCCACACTGAAATGATGCACAATCCTCTGCACACTCAAAAAACTTAAAAAGTAACAAGGTTACTTTTGCCCAAGGTGCAAAACAAAATAACAACACGAAAGGGAAACACAAGAAAGGAAATGCATAAAGGAAATTCTAAACTATCTGGAAAAACTGCCTTATTTACAAACACCAAGAAGCCTTATTTATAGTAGGGCTTCAACCTACTCCCATTGAAGTGTCTAGGAAATTTGATTCCATCTAGCACTTGTAACTAGCATGCGCTCGAATCAAGGATGTACGAGATTATATAGGGACCTAACCAATGGACCTTTAACTTCCCAGGGTGGCGCAGAAACTTAGAATCATACAATAATACCATCTACTCAACCTAAAACTTCTTGTTCCTAATGTGGTGATCATGTCATGCTTTTTTCTTTTCTTTTTCTGTTGTTTTCCTCCACCTAGCAAGTGATCATCTTTCATCTAGCTTCATCAATTCATCAATTATTTCTTCCAGCACTTGCTCATAAGCCATCCCTCTTGTGTGCACTATTTATAGAGAAGGTAACATGAACTCAACCGATAGAACAACTTCTAGGACAAACAACAATTGAAATGGTGTGGCTTTGTTTAGCCTTTTATAAGTTGTCCTATAAGCCCATAATATGGTTGATACCTTGTCATCCCAATCTTGTCTTCCAACATCACAAATTTTTGTCAGGTTATGACTCGGTATTTTGTTAAATACTTCCATAGTTCCATTTTCTTGTGGGTGATAAGGTGTAGTCTTGTGATGAGCCACCATGAACTCTGCTAACAAGATCCTCATGGTCTCATTCAAGAAATGTGTACCCCTATTGTTGGTTAAATTTAAAGGGAATCTATATCTCATGATAATGTTCTCCCACAAAAATCTTGTTGATGTAGCTGTTGTACAGTCTTTAGTTGGGGCTGCCTCTACCCACCTTGTCAAATAGTCCATGCAAGTGATTACGTAGCATGATCTAGTCCTATGCATTGCTGTTGCAATAGGGCCTAAAAAGTCTATTTCCCATTTCTCAAAAGGTTCAGTGCTAGGGATAGGGCACAAAGGCATTTCATCTCTCCGTCATGGCTTGTCAACACGCTGATAATGGTCACATGCCTTACAATACTCCTTATAGTCCTTATACAAGTTTCCCACCATAATCTTACCATTAATATTTTACATGTGGTGGCATTTCCTACATAATGTCCACCTACATTTCCTCCATGTGCTTCCTCTATGATGGTGAGGCACTCATGCTCTAGTACACATTTACATAAAGCTTCATCGTGCCCTAATTATTATAAGTCCCCATTGATCAACATGTAGGGTGCGACACATATGGATAGTTGCTTTTTCTCTAATTTCTTCATCCCTTCCGGTGCCACACCTTCCTTTAGAAATACTGCAATTTCCTCCAAATCCGAGCGTGCGCACTGCAACCTAAACAATTGTGCATCTGGCATAGTCTCTTCAATGCTTTGCGTGTCCTCCCCTAAATTAATTCTTGACAAATGATCAAGTCCATAATTACTATTTTCAGGCTTCACAACTACCGTGAACTCAAAATCTTGAAATAACAACACCCACTGACATATGCGCCCTTGTAGAATGGGCTTGTTCAAAAAATACTTTAATGCCATGTGGTCAGTGTAGAATATAAAGGGAGTTTCCAATAGATACTTCCTTAACTTTTGAAGCATGTAGATCAATGAAAATGCTTTGCACTCTGTCATAGTATAATTCTTCTTTGCTGGTGTCAACTTCCTGCTTGTAAAACATAGGGGTGATCAACAATTCGCTCACCAGGTTGTACAAGTAGTGCCCCAATGGTCATTCCCAAGGAATCTACATGAACATGGAAGGGCTTGTCCCAAGAGGGAAAAAGTAATATAGGCGTGGTGACAAGCCTATCATTTAATGTGTCAAATGCCCTCTAATGTGCCTTTCCCCAATGAAAAGAATTTTTATGTCTGAACAATTCTTCTAAAGGCGCGGAGATCTTGGCATACCTCTTGATGAAATTATGATAGAAGCCCGCATTTCAAAGAAACCCATGCACTGCACTTTGGATAGTAGGCTCTTCCAATCCCACAATAACTACAACCTTGGCAGGATCTACTAGCAGGCCCTCCTTACATATGATATTCCCCAGTAAGATTCTGAAGGGGGTAGGAAAGACACACTTCTTAATGTTGAGGGATATCCTCAACTGCCGACACCTCTCAAACATCAACCTCAAATTATCACAATGGTCTTGTTATCCAAAATTCACCCCCCAGGGTAATTTTGATAACATGCATCAGATTATTCAGTCCCAAGCAAGTAGATTGATTCAAGGCCCAAAATCATGAAAATCGGCTAAGTCCTAGTCCAGGCGGTCCTTAGGATAGTTGGGACGTCGGGGCATGAATCGGACGAAAAGCCGCCAGGTGGTCTGTGTAGAACTTGGGATAGTTGGGACATTGGGACGCGTGGGACGTGAAAAGCCGAAACGGCCAAAAACAAGGAAAAATTTCCAAGTTTTGTTTGGGACATCCAGGCCAAGAGTACGCGGAGGACACAAATCGGCCGATTTGGCGCAAGTCAGTCCATTTCGGGCAGTTTGGAGAAATTTGTCCTAGGTAATCTGGGACAGTTGGGACAAAAGTACGTGCAGGATGTGAACCGGCCGGTTCGGCTGAAACAGAGGAATTTCATTTGGGACATCCGGGCCAAAAGTACGCGCGGGACGTGAAAAGCTAAACGAGCCGAGAGCGAATGTGATCTTGCCACGTGTCTTCACATCAAAAAGGAACAAGGAAGCCCGAATCGGGTGGTTCAGAGATATTTGTCCCAAATAGTTTGGGACATCTGGGCCAAAGGTACGTGAGGGACGTGAAAAGCCGAAAGATCCGCCAACGAATCAGAACGTGCCACGTGTCGAAAGGTTGAAAGTTGCTAAGTGCGCCCCTCAGGCCGGAGCTAATAAAATAGTGCCACGTGTCCCAGTTTAAAGGCCCGAAAGGAATTTTCAGAGGATGAGCCCATGGGAAAATCATATCTTGACACGTGTCATCCAAGTGGCAGTGCATGGGAAAAATTCAAATATTTTCCCGCCGATCTGTTTTGGCTTTTTTTTGCCCTAAATCTTCAGATCGCCATAACTTTCGATCCAGATCTCAGATTTTCACGTTCCTTATATCAATGGAAATCTAGAAAAATTCTCTACATGATTCCGTGGTCAAACTTGCATTTTGGTTCAGTTTGGAGAGAGAAAAATCAAGAAATGTCTCTTACACGTGATAATGGCCATAACTGACGTTTCAACAACCAACTTTAGTGCAAAATACAGTCTGCCGCTCTTGCGAGCGTTCTCACCCACCACCATAATTAGATAAACTAAATGTGAACTAGAAGTGGTTGGGGTAGATCTGAATTTCCTCTCTCTTCTCTCTCTCTTTCTTCCTATATATTGTAAGGAGGGGCTTCTTTCTAAGGGTCGAACATTCCTGTTTTTCTCCTCCCTTCTCTTTATCAGGTGAATTTGTGGAGTTTGAACCTCCCATTTGAAACTGTAATGCGACTCTGCCTCTTGGCATTTTGTAGTGTATTGTATCAATCTTTGGAGTAAGTAATGCATGTCTGTGAATGATTCTCAACCCTCTATGTGTTCATTTGCATCCTCCTAGTCTTTCACTACAAATTTTGTTATCTGTGCATGATCTTGCATCACATTTGAATGGTCTATGTTTATTGGCAAGATAGGTGTTCTTCATTCCTTGGTGCATCACCTCTGTTAGCTTAGGTTTATTTTTTATGCATCTTCTTACTTTGTCTCCTTGGCAAGTTAGATTAGACTTTGAGTGAACCCTCTGCATTTTTCGTGTGCATCTGAACAAAGGAAAAGGAACCAGCCTTCTCTGGAGATTCCTTTCTTATTTTGCAATTCCCACACTTGGAGAAAGGATTCAATGTTATACAATCACACTGGATGCTAGTATGATCAACCTAGAAATCTGATCAACATCCAGGGGTGCTGTGATTTTGCACTAATAGTTTTGGCATGCCCAGTGGGACACTAGAGGTCTCATTTTTATTGCAGCAAAGTTGATGTGCATCTGCTGCAATTTTCTTGCTTGAAAAGAGCTATTATTTTCATATTTTGTGACTCGAAGGGGAATAATCAACTGGTTTCAGCAGTGCAGGCCTGAAAACTCATGAGAAGAGTCACCACAAGGTCAAGAGTTGGAGAAGAAGAAGTGTTGTTTGAATACCTGCAATTATCTCCAACAAGAAGGCAAAGAGGAAGAAGGATTCAAAGGTCTCCATCTCCACCAAATAGAACTCTCTCAACTCCTCCACCTGGTAGGCCTTTCATTCAGTCAACAAGGCTTTTAAGACCAATTAGAATGGCACAAAACAACCCCTATGTCAACTTCACAGGCAGCAGCCCGCTTGCCCTCAATACACAACATCCAATTCCTATTGCAGCCTTGAAGAACATTCCGTACTTCATTGGAGAAAATCAGACTACTCCAGGTGATCATGTTAAAGATATTGCTAACCTTTGTGCAATCCATGAAATCAATGAGATGCAGGTGGCTGTCAAGTTGCTGGCATCTTCATTCAAGGGGAAAGCATTGTAGTGGTTTAGAATCCTTGGAGATGGTTCTATCACAAATTGGAATCAGCTATGTATAGCACTTCATGATCAATTTGGAGAAAAGGGGGACAAATTTTCTCTTTTGGAGCAACTGACAACCATCAAGAGAGCTCCTAATGTGCAGCTAACCGATTTCAACTTTAGATTTCAAAAGACTTGGGAGAGAATTCCAGTGGCAGTTAGGCCAACAGTAGAAGGTGCTTTTCTCTACTATCTCAAAGCTCTAAATTCTGATATTTCTATGTTGATTCAGTCCATGGGAGGCATAACTATCCCTATGGCTTATAGCATTTCCTTTAGGGCTGAAAATTGTTTGATCTAAGCTGGCAAACTTGCCCCTAGACCTCCCATGCCATTGTTTCCAAGTTTAGAGAGTCCAAACACCAATCAAGCACCTAATTTGGCTCCTTCTCCCACTCCTAGAAATCAGAGTTCAAATGAAGCTTCCACTTCATCTCCAAATGCCCCAAATGAGCTTCAAGAAGTCATGAAGCAATTGCAAAACCTAGGCAATGAGCTGGTTACTCTCAAAAGGCAGCAAGTCCAAGGTTTTAGACCTTCTTATCAACCCCAAGCTCAGCCTAAAAGGCATCCATATCAACCACAAAGGCCACCTAATCCAGTTTCAAATATGAATCAAACAAGGCCTCCTGCCAATAGACCATTTCAGCCCTATAATCCAAATGCCATATCTGCCTCTAAGGCATTGGTGCCAACACAAAACAACATTGCCCAGGAGTACGATTGGTGTTTTCCATGCAATGAGCCTCATAATCAATCCATGTGCTTCAATGGTGCTTTGACTCAAGCATTAATGGTGACAACTACTGGTGTGGAGGGTGAGAGGAGTCAAGAAAATAGCCAACAATAAGAAACATTCCAACAGCAATCAGCCCCAAATGACACCACATTGGTAAATTGGCAAGCAGAGGATTTTTGTGGCATGAACTAGGCAGTTTCTCAAGGTGTTGCAGCCAACACAAGGTCAAAAAGGAGGAATTTGGGTAAAGAACAACCATTAGCCCCAACCAATCCACAACCTTCCATGGCTCCACAAATTATTGGCAAGCAAAATCCAATTCCAAATGCACAAGGGCAGCCAAGAACAGCCCCTAGGCCAACTCAAATACCAGTTGTTGCTACCCACATGCAAGGAGTGAATGTGCAAACCAAGGGACAGTAAAAGGATACTTCATCCCCATTCAACTTCATTGATCAGATGAAGAAGACAAATGTTAATATATCAATGTGGGAATCCCTATCTATCCCAGGCCAAAGAGATCTGCTACAAGCTGCCATGAAGGGCTGGTCAACTTCAAATCAACAGGTCTAAAGGCAAGAGAAGGTACTTACAAATGCTTCCCAGCCTGAGGGAAATCATGGAAGACAGCAAGGTAAAATGTTGAAACCCCCTCCTTTCTATGTTTCATTGATCATTGGAAATCAGCTAGTGCACAATTGCATGATAGACTCCGAGGCAAGTAGCTCAGTAATGCCTAAAAAATAGCTGATCAGCTAGGGCTCCAGTATGAAACAATATCCAAATGGGTAGTATAGTTGGATGGGATAGTAGTGACAACAGTTGGAGTGATTAGAAATTTGAGTCTTACCTTACATGCATGTCCAAATGTTGTTGCTTTTACAAGATGTATCAGTCATAGACCTTATACCAATCTTTGACCTTTGCTTGTCAAGGGACTTCACAGCCAAGATTGGAGGATATTTGTCTGCTGATGGGTCACACATGCTGTTCAGAACAAGGTATGGAACCAAAGCCACAATCAGGTCAGAACCTATTGCAAAATTCCATATTGAGCCTTACACTCCAAGTCAGATTAATGCCAATTGCTCAGCATTTGATCAAGAAGATCACCCAAGCTCTGATGAAGCTGACACTAAGGTTGGAAGCATCCTGGATCTAACTCTTGATGAATGGGAAAACAAGATACATGCTTTTGATCCTTATCAAGAAGTAGAAGAATCTAAGCTAGGGGTCTATTGTATACACGAATAAAATCAACCTATTCCTAGCATCACCAAGCCAAACCACAAGGATGACAATGAGGTATGGCATCTATTTTTTGATGGATCAAGGAGTAGATAAGGTGCAAGAGGTAGAGCCATGCTTGTTTCACCTCAAGGAGTAAAGTACTATTCAACTTTTAGATTTTAGTTTACATGCTCCAATAACACTGCTGAATATGAAGCCTTGGTACAAGGGATGCATTGGGCAATCAAGAAGAAAATAAAGAACTTGCAAGTCTTTAGGGACAGTGAATTGATTGTAAATCAGGTCAAGGGACAACATGCTGCCAAGAATGATCTACTCAAGTGCTACAAGAACAGGGTGTGGGACCTCATGGAATATTTTGAGGGTTTTGGCATCAAATCCATTCATAGGAAAGAGAATCAAGCTGTTGACAGGCTTGCAGCAGTAGGGGCAGCCTTTGACATTGTGGAAAGCATCCAACAAGACAATGTACAGCCAAACATCCATGTGATTGTGAGGCCTTCAGTGCTGGATAACAATATCAGTTGGCAAGTGTTTGAAAATGACCAGTAAATCATCCATTTCTTGCAAGAAGAAGCTGAGTTCTCAGCCAAGAATCAAGAAAGATTGGAACAACAGTATGGTGACCAAGTAGTGTAGTTGAGAACTAACAAGCTACCCAAGGGACTTATCACTTTGGAATCCATTTTTAACCCCAATGATCAGTTTAGAAAGGAGAAAGCAAACCTTCAGGTCAAGAGAAAGGATTTAGTATCCATCTTGGTAGAAGAGAACAAACCATTGCAAATTGGAAGGATGAAAACTGAACAAGAAAGATATGAGTTCATACAACGGTGTCAAGAGTTCCCTAACGTGTTTGCTTGGAGCTATGAAGACTTGAAAGGTTTCAATCCCAACTTAGCTCAGCATACTATCGAAGTGGAGCCAACAATAAGAAACATTCCAACAGCAATCAGCCCCAAATGACACCACATTGGTAAATTGGCAAGCAGAGGATTTTTGTGGCATGAACTAGGCAGTTTCTCAAGGTGTTGCAGCCAACACAAGGTCAAAAAGGAGGAATTTGGGTAAAGAAAAACCATTAGCCCCAACCAATCCACAACCTTCCATGGCTCCACAAATTATTGGCAAGCAAAATCCAATTCCAAATGCACAAGGGCAGCCAAGAACAGCCCCTAGGCCAACTCAAATACCAGTTGTTGCTGCCCACATGCAAGGAGTGAATGTGCAAACCAAGGGACAGTAAAAGGATACTTCATCCCCATTCAACTTCATTGATCAGATGAAGAAGACAAATGTTAATATATCAATGTGGGAATCCCTATCTATCCCAGGCCAAAGAGATCTGCTACAAGCTGCCATGAAGGGCTGGTCAACTTCAAATCAACAGGTCTAAAGGCAAGAGAAGGTACTTACAAATGCTTCCCAGCCTGAGGGAAATCATGGAAGACAGCAAGGTAAAATGTTGAAACCCCCTCCTTTCTATGTTTCATTGATCATTGGAAATCAGCTAGTGCACAATTGCATGATAGACTCCGAGGCAAGTAGCTCAGTAATGCCTAAAAAATAGCTGATCAGCTAGGGCTCCAGTATGAAACAATATCCAAATGGGTAGTATAGTTGGATGGGATAGTAGTGACAACAGTTGGAGTGATTAGAAATTTGAGTCTTACCTTACATGCATGTCCAAATGTTGTTGCTTTTACAAGATGTATCAGTCATAGACCTTATACCAATCTTTGACCTTTGCTTGTCAAGGGACTTCACAACCAAGATTAGAGGATATTTGTCTGCTGATGGGTCACACATGCTGTTCAGAACAAGGTATGGAACCAAAGCCACAATCAGGTCAGAACCTATTGCAAACTTCCATATTGAGCCTTACACCCCAAGTTAGATCAATGCCAATTGCTCAGCATTTGATCAAGAAGATCACCCAAGCTCTGATGAAGCTGACACTAAGGTTAGAAGCATCCTGGATCTAACTCTTGATGAATGGGCAAACAAGATACATTCTTTTGACCCTTATCAGGAAGTAGAAGAATCTGAGCTAGGGGTCTATTGTATACACGAATAAAATCAACCTATTCCTAGCATCACCAAGCCAAACCACAAGGATGACAATGAGGTATGGCATCTATTTTTTGATGGATCAAGGAGTAGATAAGGTGCAAGAGGTAGAGCCATGCTTGTTTCACCTCAAGGAGTAAAGTACTATTCAGCTTTTAGATTTTAGTTTACATGCTCCAATAACACTGCTGAATATGAAGCCTTGGTACAAGGGATGCATTGGGCAATCAAGAAGAAAATAAAGAACTTGCAAGTCTTTAGGGACAGTGAATTGATTGTAAATCAGGTCAAGGGACAACATGCTGCCAAGAATGATCTACTCAAGTGCTACAAGAACAGGGTGTGGGACCTCATGGAATATTTTGAGGGTTTTGGCATCAAATCCATTCATAGGAAAGAGAATCAAGCTGTTGACAGGCTTGCAGCAGTAGGGGCAGCCTTTGACATTGTGGAAAGCATCCAACAAGACAATGTACAGCCAAACATCCATGTGATTGTGAGGCCTTCAGTGCTGGATAACAATATCAGTTGGCAAGTGTTTGAAAATGACCAGCAAATCATCCATTTCTTGCAAGAAGAAGCTGAGTTCTCAGCCAAGAATCAAGAAAGATTGGAACAACAGTATGGTGACCAAGTAGTGTAGTTGAGAACTAACAAGCTACCCAAGGGACTTATCACTTTGGAATCCATTTTTAACCCCAATGATCAGTTTAGAAAGGAGAAAGCAAACCTTCAGGTCAAGAGAAAGGATTTAGTATCCATCTTGGTAGAAGAGAACAAACCATTGCAAATTGGAAGGATGAAAACTGAACAAGAAAGATATGAGTTCATACAACGGTGTCAAGAGTTCCCTAACGTGTTTGCTTGGAGCTATGAAGACTTGAAAGGTTTCAATCCCAACTTAGCTCAGCATACTATCGAATTGGATCCAAATACTAAGCTTGTCAGACAGAAACAAAGACCAGTCAATCCACACATAGAGCCTCTCATGAGGAAAGAATTGGACAAGCTGATTGAGTCAAGGATCATATTCCCAATCAAGCATTCTAGTTGGGTTACCAACTTAGTTCCAGTCAGAAAGAAGAGTGGAGAGATCAGATTGTGTGTTGACTTTAGAGACTTGAATAGAGCCTCTCTCAAGGACCATTACCCACTCCCTTCCATGGAGCAAATCTTGCAAGTTGTGGCTGGCTCCGAGAGGTTTTCACTACTTGATGGCTACTCCGGCTATAATCAGATTATGGTGAAGGAAGAGGACCAGTTCAAGACAGCCTTCACAACCAAATGGGGAACTTTTCCATACAGGAAAATGCCATTTGGGCTGTCCAACGCTGGTGCTACCTTCCAAAGGGAAATGGACATAGCATTCGAAATTTTGATTAACAACGTGGTGCTGATTTACCTTGATGATATCACTATTTTTTCCAAAAATACAGCAGACCACCTCTCTCATTTGAGACAAGTCTTCACGAGGTGCAGGAAATTTGGAGTGTCTTTGAATCCTAAGAAGTGTATCTTTCTTGCACATGAAGGAAAGCTCCTTGGCCATATTGTCTCCAAAGAAGGATTAGCAATTGATCTAGAGAGGGTTGAAGCCATAAGAGCACTACCATTGCCAAGCCACAAGAAAGCCCTTCAGAGTTTCTTGGGAAGGATAAACTTTGTTCGGAGGTTTGTCCCAGATTTTGTAGCCCTTGTCAAGCCCATCACCAAAATTTTAAAGAAGAGTATGGCTTTCAAGTGGATAGCAGAAGGCAAGGAGACTTTTGAAGCAATCAAAGAAGCTATCTCTCAAGTGCCAACTCTCATCAACCCAGACTTCTCCAAGGATTTCATCCTCTATGCATTTGGAGGTAATGACAGTATTTCTGCCATTTTGGTACAGCAGAACAAGGATAATGATGAGTAGCCAATTGACTTCTTCAGTCGAAGCTTGGATGACTATGAGGTGAGGTACTCTTTTATTGAGAAGCATGTACTTGCAGTAATCAGAAGCTTGAAGAAATTCAAGCATTTAGTCTCAAACAACAAGGTCCAGTTGCTGGTCTCACATGCTGGGGTTAAGGACTTCCTCCTCAACAAGGATTTGAATGAGAAAAGGGTAGGTTGGATCACCTGTGTCATGGAGTATGACATTGAGATCAAGATAACCAAGCTGGTAAGAGGGAAAGGATTGTGTGAGCAGATGGTTTTGGGGAAGCAAAAAGAAGTATGCAATGAAGAAGAGGCTGTTTTGATAGTCCAGGACAGCCATGAGCCAAGTGGCAATCAAGAAGAAGACAATTCTGCCCCCACTCCTTGCTGGACCCAAGGTATTATACACTTCCTAGGCACAGGCCTATGCCCTTCGGAGATGAACAAGACCCAAAGGAGACACTTCAGATTGCAGGCTATCCCATATGCCATTGTTGATGGAGTTTTGTTCAAGAAAGATGTGAATGGAGTGCTGCTGAGATGCATTAGCACAAATCAGATTCAAAGGGTGTTGGAAGAGTTCCATGGTGGACCAGCTAGTGGTCATTTTGCACCAAGAGTGATAGCTCTAAAAATCATGAAGGCTGGTTATTATTGGCCTAAAATATTCAGTGATTGCTATGCATGGATCAAGAGGTGTAAGAATTGTGCATTCTTCACAGGAAAAGAGAGACTTGTTGCCCTTCCATTACATCCAATCTCAGTTGACCAGCCATTCATGCAATGGGGTTTGGACTTCATTGGAGTCATTAATCCCAATTCAAGCCAAGGGCACAAATGGATTTTAACAGCCACGGACTATTTCACCAAATGGACAGAAGCAGTAGCACTCAAAGAGGCAACTGAGTCTAACATCTTAAACTTTTATGAGGGGATAACAACCAAATTTGGTGTACCTGCTACAATAATCTCTGATAATGCATTGGCATTCATTGGATCTAAGGTGACTGAGTGGGCTGTCAAGAACGGGATCTACCTAAGCACTTCATAAAACTATTACCCTCAAGGTAATGGCCAGGCCGAGTCTACAAACAAGAACTTGTTGAGGATCATTAGGAGGACTCTTGACGAGAATCAGAGGTCTTGGCATACCAAACTAAAATCAACCTTATGGGCTGATAGGATAACTCCCAAAGGATCCACAGGTAACTCTCCATTCAGGCTTGTCTATGGAAGAGAAGCAATCTTTCCCATGTCACTTGAGTTGCCAACATTGGAACTCATGAAGCAGCTGGAGTTACTAGAGTTTGAGCCCATGGAGGTGAGGTATGCAGAGTTGATGGAGCTACAAGAGATCAGAAATCAGGCATCCCAAGCAATGGAAAAGGATCAAGCTTTGATCAAGAAGACCTTTGATAGGAAGGCCAAGGATAGATCCTTCTGAGTTGGAGATCTAGTGTTGAAATGGGATGTGGATAGAGCAAAACCGGGAAGGCATTCAAAATTTGATGCCATTTAGAGTGGCCCATACATGGTCACAAAGTGAAAGAACAGCAATTCTTTCCAATTGGCCTCATTGGATGGTGAAGAGCTGTAGATTCCAGTCAATGGAATCTATCTCAAGCATTGCTTCTAGAGGGAAATCTACCACCTTGTAAATATTAGATTAGATTTTCATTCCTCCAAGTGCTTGTGCACATTGTTTTGTTGTAGGTTAGTTTTTTTTTCCCTAAGTGCTTTGGCACAGCTTGATTTCCATTGAGATGTTTTACAGTTCTTACTTCCATTAGGTGATATTCCATCTTCCTCCTTACACATTCTAAGTCAGTTGAGGTTCTAAGCAGAATATTTGATGACTCCATGCCTAATGGACTGCTTTAGGCAAATGGTAACTTCATCCAACAGGCAGATGACCCTACTGAGTCACCAAATTGTTATCCAAAATTCACCCCCCAGGGTAATTTTGATAACATGCATCAGATTATTCAGTCCCAAGAAAGTAGATTGATTCAAGGCCCAAAATCATGAAAATCAGCTAAGTCCTAGTCCAGGCGGTCCTTGGGACAGTTGGGACGTCGGGGCATGAATCGGCCGAAAAGCCACCAGGGGGTCTGTGCAGCACTTGGGACAGTTGGGACATCAGGATGCGTAGGACGCGAAAATCCGAAACGGCCGAAAACAAGGAAAATTCACCAAGTTTTGTTTGGGACATCTGGGCCAAGAGTACGCGGAGGACGCGGATCGGCTAGTTTGGCGCAAGTCAGTCCATTTCAGGTGGTTCGGAGAAATTTGTCCCAGGTAGTCTGAGACAGTTGGGATAAAAGTACGCAGAGGACGTGAACCGGCTGATTCGGCCGAAATAGAGGACTTTCCTTTGGGACATCTGGGCCAAAAGTACGCGCGGGATGCGAAAAGCCGAAAGAGCCGAGAGCGAATGGGATCTTGCCATGTGTCTTCACATCAAAGAGGAACAAGGAAAGCTCAAATCAGGCGGTTCAGAGATATTTGTCCCAAATAGTTTGGGACATCTGGGCCAAAGGTACATGAGGGATGTGAAAAGCTGAAAGAGCCACCAACGAATCAGAACGTGCCATGTGTTAAAAGGTTGAAAGTTGCTAAGTGTGCCCCTCAGGCCCGAGCCAATAAAATAGTGCCACGTGTCCCAGTTTAAAGGCCCGAAAGGAATTTTTAGAGGATGATCCCGTGGATGAATTAGAGCCTGACACGTGTCATCCAAGTGGCAGTGCGCGGGAAAAATTCAAATATTTTCCCGCCGATCCGTTTTGGCCTATTTTTGCCCTAAATCTTCAGATCGCCATAAATTTCGATCCAGAGCTTGGATTTTCACGTTCCTTATATCAATGGAAAGCTGGCAAAATTATCTGCATGATTTCAGGGTCAATCTTGCATTTTGGTTCAGTTTGGAGAGAGAAAAATAAAGAAATGTCTCTGACACATGGTAATGGCCAGAACTGACGTTTCAACAACCAGCTTTAATGCAAAATACAGTCTGCCGCTCTTGCCAGGGTTCTCACCCACCGCCATAATGAGATAAACTAAATGTGACCTAGAAGTGGTTGGGGTAGATATGAATTTCCTCTCTCTTCTCTCTCTCTTTCTTCCTATATATTTTAAGGAGGGGCTTCTTTCTAAGGGTCAAACATTCTTGTTTTGCTCCTCCCTTCTTCTCTTTATCAGGAGAATTTGTGAAGTTCAAACCTCCCACTTGAAACTGTAATGTGACTCTGCCTCTTGGCATTTTGTAGTGTATTGTATTAATCTTTGGAGCAAGTAATGCATGTCTGTGGATGATTCTCAACCCTCTATGTTTATTTACATCCTCCTGGTCTTTCACTGTAAATTTTGTTATATGTGCATGATCTTACATCACATTTGAATGGTCTGTGTTTATTGGAAAGATAGGTGTTCTTCATTCCTCGGTGCATCACCTCTATTAGCTTAGGTTTATTTTTTATGCATCTTCTTACCATGCCTCCTTGGCAAGTTATATTAGACTTTGAGTGAACCCTCTACATTTTTCGTGTGCATCTGAACAGAGGAATAGGAACCAGCCTTCTCTGGAGATTCCTTTCTCATTTTTCAAGTCCCACACTTGGAGAAAGGATTCAATGTTATGCAATCACACTGGATGCTATTATGATCAACCTATAAATCTGATCAACATCCAGGGGTGCTGTGATTTTGCACTAACAGGTATTTTACTAGCCCATACACCGTCCAATAATCTAGATAGACCTAAATAAATTTATGAATGAAGTCCTGAAATGCCTTTACCACTATGCACGAGAAAATAGCAGGCGCATTCTTCAACCCAAAGGGCATGACCATGTATGAAAAAATTCCCCATTCAGTGGCGAAAGTTTTCATTTCCTATTCTTCATTTGTAATCCAAACTTGGTGATACCCTGAAAATCCATCTATAAAGGAATATATTTCGTGCCCAGTGACTCCCTCCAAAATTTCCTTAGTGAAGGGGGTTGGAAAAGGATCAATGACACAAACTTCATTCAGCTCCCTATAATCCATACAAATCCTAATTTACCCATCCTTCTTGATGTTGATTACCATTGGACTTATCCAATTTGATTCTTCAACAACTTCAATGATCCCAGATGCTATCATTTTTTCTAACTCTTCCTTTACCTTCATGCAAAAATTGGGATTCATCCGGTAGGGTCTCTTCCTGACTGAGCATGTAGCTTCCTTCAGCTTTATCCTCATCTCCCCAAGGAATGGTGGACACCTTTAATCTCATGGTACCCACATGGGAATAAATCCTCAAATTCACACAAAAGATCAATGATCTTAGAGAATTCCTTCTCTGACCAGTAATCTCTAATGATAGCTTCCTTAGGTTCTTCTCTCAAGCTGATGTTAACCTTTTTAGTTTTTAAAGGTTCATGGTAGGCATGCGTATGAGTATCAACATTATCCACTACCTCACGTATCCTTACGTAATGGTTAACGTCTAAGCTTTCTTCTTTCTCCCCATCAATCACATATACAAGCTTTCCTTTTTCACATACGTGCACTCAAGCTGAACCTCCTCTGTTTCCTCTTCTTCAAAGTACGCCTCCAAACTTGGTTCACTAAGCAAGTCCAGTAGCCTATCTTCTATCATGACACTATCCCCCATGGTAAGGTGATTGAAAATCTACAATGCATTATCAACTGATGGCTTGGTACTTCGATACTCAAATGTTTGAACTAGGTTAGCTACTAGCTCTTTCCAATTCCCTGTTTGGTGACATGTCTCAGAATGTATGTACCATGCATGTGCGTAACCCTATAGTGTAGAATGTAGTTTTTACACCAAGAGGGATGGTGGTAAAGATTCTATGCCTTCCCTCTAGGTTATTTCATAGGATTGTACGTGGAAAGAGGTGGGATCCTTACCATGGTAGTCCTTGATGGTGGTGGGTTCATTGATTCTAGAGAAATGAACAGAGAAGGCCATTGTCACTTCGTGCGATTCCAAGATATTATCCTAATGTGTTTCCAACCAGCACACAACAGTTCCTAGTAGGACGTAACTTAACATCCCCCTTCTTTAATTTTCCTCCTCCACTGAGCCTTCCATTTCCCGTCGTCTGAGAAGCCTTGGGGATAAAAGTACGCCAAGGACGTTACCCGGCTATTCTCCGAGAATAGAGGACTTTCGTTTGGGACATCTGGGACAAAAGTACGCGCGGGATGCGAAAAGCCGAAAGAGCCGAGAGCGAATGGGATCTTGCCATGTGTCTTCACATCAAAGAGGAACAAGGAAGCTCAAATCAGGCGGTTCGGAGATATTTGTCCCAAAATTAGTTTGGACATCTGGGCCACATGTAAACCTGAGGGATGTGCAAACTGAAAGGCCACCATCTAATCAGACCGTGCCATTTTTAAAGGTTAAAAGTTTTGCTAAGTTGGGCCCTCACAAGGGCCCGAGCCAATAAAATGTGCCACTTCCCATTTTTAAAGGCCCGAAGGATTTTTAGAGAGAAATCCCGTGAATGAATTAGAGAAGCCTGACACGTTCATCCAAGTGGCTGCGGCGGGAAAAATTCTCCAATATTTTCCCGCCGATCCCGTTTTGGGCCTAGTTGTGCCCTAAATCTCGTCAGATCAAAATCCATCAATTTACGATCCATAACTTTGCATTTTCATAGCAGACGTTTCACTTCTAATCCTGGAAAGCTGGCCAAATTATCTCCTGCTTTCAGTTCAATCTTCTTTTGTTCAATTTTGATCCTACTCCCATCCCTTATGTCTCTCAACATGGTATGGCCAGAACTGACGTTTCAACAACCACTTTAATGTCAACTAAGTTTCCGCTGCCGCTCTTCTTGCCAGGTTTCTCCTCACCCACCGCCATATATGAGTCAACTAAATGGACCTGAAGTGGTTGGGGTAATATGAAATTTCATCCTCCCCTTCTTCTCTCTCTTCCTATATATTTTAAGGAGGGGCTTCTTTCTAAGGGTCAAACATTCTTGTTTTGCTCCTCCCTTCTTCTCTTATCAGGAGAATTTGTGAAGTTCAAACCTCCCACTTGAAACTGTAATGTGACTCTGCCTCTTGGCATTTTGTAGTGTATTGTATTAATCTTTGGAGCAAGTAATGCATGTCTGTGTGATTGATTCTCAACCCTCTATGTTATTTACATCCTCCTGGTCTGTTTCATGTAAATTTTGTTATATGTGCATGATCTTACATCACATTTGAATGGTCTGTGTTTATTGGAAAGATAGGTGTTCTTCATTCCTCGGTGCATCACCTCTATTAGCTTAGGTTTATTTTTTATGCATCTTCTTACCATGCCTCCTTGGCAAGTTATATTAGACTTTGAGTGAACCCTCTACATTTTTCGTGTGCATCTGAACAGAGGAATAGGAACCAGCCTTCTCTGGAGATTCCTTTCTCATTTTCAAGTCCCCACACTTGGAGAAAGGATTCAATGTTATGCAATCACACTGGATGCTATTATGATCAACCTATAAATCTGATCAACATCCAGGGGTGCTGTGATTTTGCACTAACAGGTATTTTACTAGCCCATACACCGTCCAATAATCTAGATAGACCTAAATAAATTTATGAATGAAGTCCTGAAATGCCTTTACCACTATGCACGAGAAAATAGCAGGCGCATTCTTCAACCCAAAGGGCATGACCATGTATGAAAAACTTCCCCATTCAGTGGCGAAAGTTTTCATTTCCTATTCTTCATTTGTAATCCAAACTTGGTGATACCCTGAAAATCCATCTATAAAGGAATATATTTCGTGCCCAGTGACTCCCTCCAAAATTTCCTTAGTGAAGGGGGTTGGAAAAGGATCAATGACACAAACTTCATTCAGCTCCCTATAATCCATACAAATCCTAATTTACCCATCCTTCTTGATGTTGATTACCATTGGACTTATCCAATTTGATTCTTCAACAACTTCAATGATCCCAGATGCTATCATTTTTTCTAACTCTTCCTTTACCTTCATGCAAAAATTGGGATTCATCCGGTAGGGTCTCTTCCTGACTGAGCATGTAGCTTCCTTCAGCTTTATCCTCATCTCCCCAAGGAATGGTGGACACCTTTAATCTCATGGTACCCACATGGGAATAAATCCTCAAATTCACACAAAAGATCAATGATCTTAGAGAATTCCTTCTCTGACCAGTAATCTCTAATGATAGCTTCCTTAGGTTCTTCTCTCAAGCTGATGTTAACCTTTTTAGTTTTTAAAGGTTCATGGTAGGCATGCGCATGAGTATCAACATTATCCACTACCTCACGTATCCTTACGTAATGGTTAACGTCTAAGCTTTCTTCTTTCTCCCCATCAATCACATATACAAGCTTTCCTTTTTCACATACGTGCACTCAAGCTGAACCTCCTCTGTTTCCTCTTCTTCAAAGTACACCTCCAAACTTGGTTCACTAAGCAAGTCCAGTAGCCTATCTTCTATCATGACACTATCCCCCATGGTAAGGTGATTGAAAATCTACAATGCATTATCAACTGATGGCTTGGTACTTCGATACTCAAATGTTTGAACTAGGTTAGCTACTAGCTCTTTCCAATTCCCTGTTTGGTGACATGTCTCAGAATGTATGTACCATGCATGCGCGTAACCCTATAGTGTAGAATGTAGTTTTTACACCAAGAGGGATGGTGGTAAAGATTCTATGCCTTCCCTCTAGGTTATTTCATAGGATTGTACGTGGAAAGAGGTGGGATCCTTACCATGGTAGTCCTTGATGGTGGTGGGTTCATTGATTCTAGAGAAATGAACAGAGAAGGCCATTGTCACTTCGTGCGATTCCAAGATATTATCCTAATGTGTTTCCAACCAGCACACAACAGTTCCTAGTAGGACGTAACTTAACATCCCCCTTCTTTAATTTTCCTCCTTCCACTGAGCTTCCATTTCCTGTAAAAAGACCCCAAGGGAGGCTCCTCCTGAGTACTTAGGTAGATCTTTTCCTCCTAGGTGCTAGACTTTGTGTTCCTTTGTCACCTTTTTCACTGATCCCCTTAACTGTTGTTCAATTAACTCATAGGTTCCATGCACCCAATTATCACATGCTAGACTAGTGGTGTCACTTACTGACTGAGCATCTTCAAAGTGGATAACTCCATCGATAGGATGGATTATCTCTGGGTCCCTAATTGAGCACACATATATTCTAACTAGGACCTCCTCTCCCAAAGGTTTAGTATAGGATGTTGACTTCCCATCAGCTAAGGGTATGATGACTCGTTCCACCTCATTTTCAAATATGATGTACCCCTTATTGAACTGAAGATCCAAATTGTTCTTATAACACCATAAGCACCCAAGCAGTGCTAGGAAATTGTCTACCTCAGCAAGCACCAAGACTTCAAAGTCCCTAGTAAACTTAGCTCCTTGAATAGTGATAGTTACATCCTTGAAGAAACTGATGGGCATTGCCTTCATTTTTTTTTCCATATACAACACATTCGAAGATGGATGTAATACATGTATTCCCATTTGATGCCATGCATCCAAGGTCAGAACATTGACTTTCATGCTTGTGTCATTAAGGATATTAGTTAGCATCCATCCATCCACCACTGCATTTAACGTGATCTCACTATCATAGTCAAGGCTGTGAGGGGGAAGGTTTACATGCCGGACCTACCTCTTGTGCTCTTCTCCAGCACATGGTGCCTTCTCTCTCAACCATGCCCCTAGCAAGGGAATAACATTCTCTTTCCTTAGCATTTTACATGCCTCCTTGACCTCATCCAGGTCATCTCTTAGCACCTCAACCTTCCTTCTTTTCTCCTCCCTCCTAGACTTCTCCTTTAGACACTGGATTTCTCCTTGTAAACTCTGAATGACATCCATGGTATCTTGATATACCTCTTTCTGATGAGCAAGATCTGGGTACTTTCCATGCACCACATCTCTCTTGAAACTAGAGTCCTCTGCCTTGGTATTTCCTTTGCGCACACGGCCTCTGCTCTTGTTATTACTAAAACAAGTTCTAAGCCTACATCATGTGTTACCTATGTCATCCATTGTGTGTCTGTCTTCTTAATTCTTACCATTGTAGTGCCCTTGTCTTTCCATTGTTGCTAATTCATGTACACAAACAACTTAGGGCACTCCTCATACTTGTGTTTCTTCCCGCACCATGAGCACTACAATAGGTCTGAGAACTCTCATTTGTAATGCTCTGTAGACCCAAAATTAAAATAGGTTCCACATGGGAACTCACTTATTCCTCCTCCATGGCTACCATGACCACAAAATCATCCATGAAATCCCCTTCCATGTGCATGTCCATCTACGTGCTCCTTATAATGGTGATCATCACCTCTAGAACTACTGGCAATGTTGGTATAGCACACCCCATGATCAATGGCCTCATGGATCTAGTCAATAAGCCTACAATCCTTAGTATCATGGGTTGTAGAGGTACATATCTTATAGTAGTTAGACACATTCTTCTAAATTACATGCTGTAACAAGGGACATCTACTTACACTGTGGTCCCCATGACAAATTTCATAGTCTACTGTCATGGCGCATACTATCCTCCAGGGGAAACTATCCTTTACATGCCCCTCTACTTCACAATTTGTGCACCATATACCACTGTGAGTATCATGAGCTAAGTGTGCAGAAAACTTCTCCAGCTGCTTAGCCATAGCATCAAATTGAGCCTCCAAAAATGGGATAACACTAATATCAACAGTACCAACATCCTTGGCATGCAGAGCAGCTTCTAACACCTCGCGTGGGTCTGTGAAAGTTTTATGAGATAAATCTCTCCTAAAAGGAGTGATCAACCCTCTAACAAACCACTGAGCATGATGTGAAGGGTGAATATCATATGATAACTTAGACAAGATACTTTTAAATTCCATATCATATTCCTACACACTCTCTACCATTTCCTGTTGAATCTCCTTTAGGGCATTGATGCTCTTCTATTCAAACTCAAGAATGTGGAATTATTCCAAGAAGGCATTCTTTAAAGAAGTATAATCCACCACTATTTGATGAGGGTCATATTTCTTATACCAGTTATGCGTGCGCCCCTATAACGTCATTATAAACTGACTAGCCTTCCGCTCTAGGGTTGTGATCCCTTTTGCACACCATAGTAGTTCACACTTTTGAACATGTTTTGAAACATCTTCAATACCTCTGTAATCTGGAAAATGTAAAATCATTTCAAAGAATACTTAAGGGGGTGATTGGGGACCTTTTCCTCTTGAGCTAGAGCCTTGGTTCCCTCTAGTGTTTCCTCCACCACCAAATCCACTAGATCCACTAGGTCCTGTGCCTCTTGAGCTATCAGACCCACTAGATACACTATGTACTATTCCTCTTGACCCACCAGATCCACCAGGTGCTGTATTGGTTGTGCCAAGTGTCCCCAAGGTTCCATTGAACTATGCGCCAATGGTCTGTGATAATCCCCCACTACAATTAGTGTACCTCATGCCACTACCAGATGCAAGACTGAAGGCTTGTGTACTTTCTCCTTGTCCAAAAATTCCTCTGAATACTGGAATATGTGCAGCCATAGAAGTGGGAAATGAAAAGTTGTATCTCCTGGGTGCAGATCTGTCACTTCTACTGATACCTATTAGGTCAACGGTACTCCTTCCTTTATCTAGAAAAACCAAGTGCCAAGGTTTGGTCACTAGGTGGGTTCAGATACATTGCAATGAATCTTATTTCTCCACGTGATGAACTCTCATTAGAAGCCGAAGGGGTTTCTATTATGTGCTTGCCAAGATGGGGTAGCACAAACTACTCAGGTTCCACATCCTCCGCGTGAACCTCCAATCCTTCCCACAACGTTTTCCTCCATAGATCCATCACACTTACAACCTTGCTTTGTCTAGCAATATCCATTTCACATGCTTCACTATACTTAAGTCATCTCTCCCCCCTTTCTTTCTCCATTGTAATATATGTCATCTTCCTCCACCCTAGCTTCCTCACCCAATGCTCAAAATAGTTTAGCCAACCATTGGAAATGCCTCAAAACTCAAGGTAACAATCAAGATATTTATTTCTAGAGGGATAACATGTAGAAATTATCCTCTAGGATCCCATAGAAATTCAAACTCAGAAACTTCTAGAAAAGAATATGTAGAGATAGCGGACTCCAGAGTGTAGCTAGCCAACACACCTTTCCACTAATGATCCACAACATGAGTACACATAAGATCTGCATCCTGCAGTCTATGGTATTCTTCTTGGGTCCACGTGCATGATCTATAATACCATATTGATCTAGACGCATATGCTGAGAGCCATTCATATAGTTCTACTGGGAAGAAACATAAAAAAAATTCATACAAATCATGGTAGAGGTTCTCTTCTACCCATCTACGTGCATTAAACTCAGATCCAATGTTAAATCTCTAAGTAAATTCATCCTCTGTGCTCTAGAACCATTATTCAACACTTTCCAAAGTTAAACATTTTGTCATTACTCATTACATAGATCATGATGTATGTCATTTCCCACTACAACTTCGAAAAGAGGTCCTAGAAACAGAACCAAGATGTAGTCACTTTTACACCCATCACAAAGGAAAGGAATCCCATGCACATCGACCTATCACCCAGCAGGCATTGGGTACTCAGCCGAGGCACGAACAGGCACCAAGTCTCTCTTTTATGTGATTTTAGTGGGAAACATCATCTATTATCTAAGTTTAAGATATTTGAGAGGGAATAAGACATACAAGTACCATAGAGCTCAGAACAAATTCTAGATCCTTGTAGCCATTCTAGATAGAAAAGAGCTTAACAGATTATAGAATTTATACCAAAATAGAAAGGAAGTTGTACAAGCATTCATACTTAGTTCATAAACATAAATGAAAAAGAACTATGAATAATTATGTATGCATCAGAACCATTGATGTTCATATTCACATAAACTGGTAATCTCATTACATTCATTAGGCCCATTACAAAATGTCACAGAGAGGCATATCACAGTCATGCATTATAACCAGATTCATATGGCTAGGCTCTTAAAAGAAAATTTAAAACCCCCAAAATCTTGATACATCCTTTCCTATGCTTATTTACCCAATATAGCCGAGTCCTTACAGTATTTCTATAGACCTCTGCCCTATATCAATTTCATCTCCCTTTTCCTCTATAGGAACTTGTATATATAGCCTTCCTAAATGACCAACTCATTCATTTACGGCCTCATATATGTCAGCAAGTGTCTGAGAGTGGTCCTCCATGGGTGCATGTTTCTCTACACCTAATCTCACCACTCCTTTCCATGATGTCCTTCTAGAAGCTTTTATCGCAGGGCATATCCCTTATAGGACACCATGTCACCATGTTGGCATCTTATCCACCAAGTCACATTTTTCTTGCATCCTTCCTGATAGGTCAAAAATGGCTAAGTCCCGGATTCCACTCCATGGGTGCACATCCTGGGTTCTACCAAAACTCTACTTGAACACTTCCCTTCACACCTTATCTTACACACTTTGTTCAACCATGTGCGCCTATGTGCCCTTTTTGGACTTAGTTGATATTTCGGGGGCCCAACCCCATCTTGGCAAGCACGGAAGAGAATCCCCCTTGGTTTTGTGAGATATCTCATCATATGAAGAAAGGATAACATTTGTAGGTGTGCATCTTAACCCACATGGTGACCAAATCCTTGTGCTTAGTTTTCCAGTTCCTAAGATAAGTCTTGATAATCTAATTGGTATCTATATTCATAGTCGAGAAGAACCTAGGAGGTATAACTTTTCATTTGGTACATCTATGGACACATAGTTATTTCCTTTGTTTCATGGTATTTATTCTAGCAAAAAATTTGGGTAAGGTGTGGGATTACAAGGTTTCAATATCTCATCTGGGAGTGGTGCAGGAAACACATATGGGAGTGGTTATTTATCACATACTATCAATGTGCAGTTTAGCACAATGGTGGGTTTGTAGGGCACAACTATGTTAGGCCCCTTTCATACAAAAGGAGGAGGATCTGGTGGATCTGGAGGCATTGGCACTAGTGGATCTAGTGGGTCTTATGGTGGAGGTAACATCAGAGGGAATCAAGGTCTAGGATCTGGTGGACAAGGTCTAAAACACCATAAAAAATTATTTCATGAGATGTCACTCCACTTACGTGATTACAAGGGTGTTAAGGATGCCACAAAACATTAGTTACTATGGTGCATGAAGGGGATCACTGCCCCAGATAAAAAAGAAGGTTATTTTGTAAATACGTTGCAAGGGCACACATATAGCTAGTACAGGAAGTATGACCCTCACCAGATAATGGTGGATTACATTATGCTAAATAATGCCGTTTTGGTGGAGTTCCACATACCTGAGTTTTAACAGAAAATCATAAACACATTGAAAGAGATTCAACAAGGAATGGTAGAGATTGTGCGAGAGTATGATGTGCATTTCAAGACTCTCTTATCCAAGTTATCTTATGACATTCATCATTCGTAGCATGCTTAGTGGTTCGTCATAGGATTGATCACACCATTCAGAAGGGTGCTTTCACAGAAGACTTTCATACATCTACGTGAGGCCTTGGAGTTTTCCTTTTGCATTGAGGTAGTGGGAAGCATTGATATAGGAGTTAGTATGTTCATAGAAGCACAAACTGCTGCAATGGAAAAGTAGTTGGAGAAATTGTCTATGAACTCGGCTGATGATAATCATAGCGGTTTATGGTGTATGGATTGTGATGTGGAAGGGAATACAAAGGAAAATTGTCCTTGAAGATCAATATGCATGATGATGGTAGATTGTGAGATTTTTCATGGAGATCATGATGCAAGTAGGTGTCTGCTACTACAACACGTGATCGGTAAGAATGTGTCTTACTATTGAAAAATTTGCACCTCTCCTACTCATGACACCAAGGATTGCAGATTTATTGAACAAATACATGATGCTATTGATACTAGTGTGGATACACCATTGTTCTAAATAGCTCTAATGATGATGGTTATCATTATGAAGGGCATGCAGATGGAGGAGTTTGAGGAAGAGAATTTCATAGAGGATTTAGGGGTCGTGGAAACTGTGGAGGTGGAAGAAGTGAGTTACCATGTGCAACTTGTTACAACTGTCAGTCTATGGAACACTATAAGCATGAATGCCCTAGTCTGCTATAGTGCTCTTGGTGTGGAAAGAAGCACAAGTATGAGGAGTGCCTAAAATTATTTGAACACATGACCCAGACTTAGTGGAAGGATAAGTGTGCTAGGATGGTAAGAGTGAAGAAATATGACTTACAATGGATTCCAAGGGTGGCGTGTGAGTCAGAGTTGGAACATGTACTAGTGACAATGTGAGATGAGGCTACGCGTGCCAAGGAGATACCAAAGCATAAACCATTGGTTACTTGTAATGCCTCTTCCAGGGTTGTTATCTTTTATCACTTATGTTAATGAAGTAACAATCTTGATAGGTCATTCTCATTTTGAACATGGTGTACTCTTTAAAACTGATTAATCATGTTGTTGTAGATGATATGTTTTATCTTCTAAAATTGGATAAAATCATGTCATGAAAATTCTAAATTTATTAATGAAGTATTTCATATACTTTTTATGATGAGCCTTTTTATGTATTATGCATATGGATGAAGGAAATAAATCCATACTGAATTGTTCATTTCCTAGTTTGCAATACTGAACTTTTTTTTCATTCTAATGATTGCAAAGTATAGGATTAATCACACTTTGGATCAATTGTAGTCATCTAAGGCATGTTTAGGATTTTTCTATTTTTTATCATCTTGATCAAGTCAGTCAGAAAATATGATTTTTGCACCTAGAATTACATTGGGGTCACAGGGGAATCCTATAGCATCTTTGGATTTCACCCTTCAAGGTGATCTGATTCGTCATTTTTAAGAATTGTGAGAGGTAATGTTCTTTGATTAATTAGGACCTAATTATTCTAAGTGTTTGATTATTGATCTTATCCTAAATTTATGTTAAGGTGATTTATTCATTAATTCCTAAGTAGGATAATGGGGGAACCATCCTAAGTTTTGACACTAATTAATCCTAAGCTATTAGAACTATTCCTAAGATCTTAAACTCATGTTGGGGAAACCTAAGCTATGGACATCAACCTAACCTAAAGAGGAGGGGGTGGAAATTGTTAGCACTTTGATTTTGATGGCGGTGGAACCATTCCAAATGCATGGAAACTTTTTAATGGGGTATTAAATAAATCACTCTCGCCAACTTTGGCCAAAGTAAAATATGGTGGAAGGTTGTCGAGCTAGAAACTCCACTATTTTGATGGAATGAATTTTTGAACTAATAGTTGTAACTAACAGAGGATAAGACTAGGGTGGAGTTTTAAGAGGGGAATCTATCATTCCTGTTGTCATTAAAGAACCTCAACCTGAGCAAAAACCACCTAGGGAATAGCAGAATGAGTTGGAGGAAAAATAAATTATTTCGTTTAATTGTGCATTCATATTTTTTGAGCTTCTTGGATCTACATTTGGTATGTTCATTTTTTAAGCTCTCAGTTTGATTTTGTTGCATGTTTGAATTCACCCTTGAATGGTGGAAATAATGGAAAAATTTGGTCATGGAAAATATAAGAAGAAAATGGCAAAAAATTTAGTGGATTGCTTTGGCATTTTTGTTGGAAATCTTTCTGTGGAAGCTTTGTTTAAAGGATTGAAGCATGAAAGAGAAGGTAGGATCACTACCAGGTATGATAGGCCCTATCTCATTAAAATATCTTGTTTTTATTTGAAAATTTTCATTAAAAGAACATTGATCTTCATGAAAATGTCTCTGAGAATATTTTCTAGTATGGTTGATTGTTTATTTTTCTTCTATGTGTTTATTTTGGACATAATTTCTTGGATAAGAATAGTTTTGTGAAATGGAGTATTTTAATGAATCTGGGTTTTTGAATGGATTTGGAAAAAAAATGTGTTGCTTATTTGGAAAAATGGGTATGAGATTTCAAGGGGATTTTGTGTTTGATAAAATGTCACCTTGTTGTATGCTTTGGCATTTGTGCATTTTTGCAGGGATTCGGTTTAATTTTCTTGATCTATGGAACTCACCCAATCATTTTGAAACTGTAGTTGGTTTAATAGTTTTTAGGATTATTTTTTTCACAGAATAAAATGATGCCTGCTTTTGGAACCTTTGTTGGGTTTGAAGGTTTTTTGTTTTGGTTGTATTATCAATATGATGGTTGACTTGTTCTTGTAGGCCTATTTTGGGATTGGTTTCAGTTTATTGACCTTCATTTTGGCTTAAGATTTATTTTGATCTTTTGATCTTTTGTTTTAAAAAGGATCGTTCTCAACCCAGAATTGGTATTTTTGAAGGTGGTTTTGAGCACTGTAAGTGCATGTTGTTAGGTCAATAATGAGATTCATATTTTTGTCTTCTTAAGTTTCATTTAAATGTTTTAATACCCTCCTTGGTTCAGCTTAATTTTTAGGAACTTGGTTGATTTTATAAGAGATTCAATTTTGTGTTGATCTTAAACTGGGTTCATTTCCTTTTTATCTTGTGAAGAGTGATTAAGATTCAAGTGTAAAGTTTGGGGCATTATGATTGATTTTAGTTCTTGTTCAACTCTGAGATTCTTGTGATGTAGTCATCGTTGTCTCCTTGATAATGACTGCATGTTTTGTTGAAGTGTTTGATCCTATGAATTGTCTCCTTGAGACTTTACTTGCATGATTGTGATAGTTTTAAGGTCTAAGAGAAGTTTCTTGTTCAATTTTGGGTCATTAAAAACAAGTCAGATGATGAGAGGTATGCCTTGACCTTAAGTAAGGAATTTTTCATTCCTTAAACTTAGATCTTAGTCCTTTCGAGTAGGACTATTCTCTATGTTTTGATTTCTTGAAACCATTCCGAATGCATTCTCCTTTAGCTTGTCATGGGAGATATTGAGCATCCAATTTTTGATTGTTTACTGGAATGCATGATTGTTATGTTTTGTTCAAATAGGTTTGAAATTTTCTGCTGAATATGGAAGATCCTTCTGGAACTCTATTTCATGTGTTTGATTAGACTTGATAATGCTTTATATACTCTCCTTTATAATATAAAATTTTTATATTCTATATAGTTGAGTTTTTCTTTGCTACGGTATCCTCTTGGTTAGGGGTAGGAATTTTTATGGTAAAGTTGTTGTCCATGCTAGTGTTTCACTTGATTCTAGATGTGTTTCTTTGAATGTTGACAAAACAGATAAGGGTAATGGGCTAGGAGGAATACCTGTTGATATGTTGGTTGTAGGTTGTTGGGTGCATATAACTTCTGAATCCATAACTAATCGTGAGAACTTACTTTTTGTTTGGAGTAACTACCTGAAATGGAAAACAATACCACTAAATAAAAGTTAAATAATATATGCAGTGGACTTCCTAGCATGTACTAGATCCGGGAAGGGTGATACTTCCTAGACGACTGTAAATCCACTGTTTAAAACAACTGAATGGTAACAATAAAGGAAATCCTACTGTAGTTAAAATGATTTAGATATCTCATTCATCTACAATAAGAAAATTCATTCACAATAGGCTAAGTTATGATTGAATCTGAAGGTCAAGGTCTCTTTTAGGGTATTGGTATTGGTCAGGGTAAACTTATAGTCTGTTTTGTGTATTTTATGGAGGTTTTAAGCTCTTATATGGGTTTTTGGTAAAATACACAGAGACCGACGTCAGTTTAGTATGACTAGTGTTGGTTTAGGTTAACTAATGACAGTTGTGGGTAACCGATGTCGATATGGTCTTAGTATAGGAAATTCAATAAAACTCGAGGCAAGGGTAGATCTAAGGCTAGATGAAGATGGAAGGGTGATGGCAAGATTCATGTGGGTACTAGGTGTGTACAAGAATGATTAAGATCCATATATGGATAATTCAGAGGGTATGGGTAAAAGGATGGTCAAGCTTGCATGGAGGTAAAATGGTGGTGGAATGAAAATGAGGACAGAAACTAGTAATAACAACAAAAGGATCTACCCAATGATAAATGGATAAATGCTGGTTACCAAAAGCACTTATCACGTATATGAGCTTGACATCTAGTTGGTAATGGTAGGTGATCAAATGGAATGAACCTAATATGGTCCTGGCACTTCCCGAGATGCTCCTGTGAAGGCAGATGGCTATGTGATTACTTCTGGTGCTAGCTATGGATGCTCTGATGTGTGTACTAACGTTGGTTCTACTTGCATGTAGCTCTGGTTTTTATCAATTACTCTCAAAAGATGTGTTAATCTCTCTGAAATGTGCCAACCTTGAAATAAGGTTGTTTTGGGGGTTAAATGATGACCAACGGAGAGTTTGGATTAACCGGCGACGGTTTAGGGTAACCGGCGTCGGTTAGGGTGAGATTTCCTAGGTTTACTAAACTAGCTAGATCCCCTTGATTTTATGGGATCTCGTTTCATTTACTCCACGGATTAACAAGGAAGCTTCCTTCTAATGAGCAAGAATGTGGTTAGAGGGAATGTAGGCATTGATTTTTATGGTTTAGGTAGGTATTAGTTAGTTATGGAAACTTACTAAGAATAGGTCTTAGGGTGAGGTGGCTAGATGAGGTGGATATGTGGGCATTATCCCAATTAGGATATTTAAATAATAAATATTGTGAGGATAATGAATTAATTAAATTAATATTAGAGTGAGATGAAAGGGGCCATGGTTAGGTAAATGTGTTCAAGGTATTTATTTTACGAGGGACCAAGGGGAGTGTGACCTAATTTTAGTGTTTACATTTTGCCCCTTTTTGTGGTGAAGCTTGTATTGGTAAGCGACACTGACAAAAATAAGATGTGGTTTCCCCATGTGTGGGTGAAGGTGATCCCCCTCAAACAAGGAACTGATGAGGTAGCAGGTAGAATCGATAAGTGGTTTGATAAAAGGTGAATGTGATGGAGAAGAAGTGGGGTAATGGGTAAAAAGGGAAAAAGGTCCACTCAGGTAATCCAGGTAATGGGTCAGGGTCAAAGGTAGTAATAGTCAAATGCATGGCACACGTATAAACTACAACATGGTACTAGGTTGAAGAGTAGGAAAAATATACATTTTCTAAGGTCAATAGGTTTAACCAAACGAGGTTGAAGTGAGTCTGGTATCCAAGGTATAGGATATCATCAGGAAACACGACATAGGTCAGGTGCAGGAAAGTTTAGGTATGTTTTGGTACACCAAGGGTAGGGTCAGGATAAACAGTCATGAAAAGAGGAAAGGTAAGGTCATTAGGTCAACAAAGGAGGTAACAATGTCGCAAGGTATAGTGGGAACATGGGGTCAAAGGTCACTAGCGATGGTCTAGGTCCAAATATCTAGGTCATGGCATGGGTAGGGCCAAGGTATGGGTAAAATAATGAGTCCCTGAAAGAGGATGAGGGGAGGTAGTAAATGAAAAGGTTAATGATAAGTTTTGTTTGGGTAAAGGTCATAGTCGAAGGCAAGGTAAGTTTGTAAGGCTAATCATCGCGGTACCATCACTACAAGATAAAGTGAGTGCATAAGGTCGATGGTCACCCCAATGGGGCTGGTGTGGGTAGATGGGTACAGTGTAGGTAAAGTTGTGGGAGAGGAAGAATTATGCCCCACCCAGTGGTAAGAGTGAGTCATTAATGATGAGGTGAGGAGGGTGAGGTGAATGGTCAGGGTAAGTGTTGGGTGAGTGATGGAGTCAGGTCATGGTTTTAGGAATGGATTAAGTTAGGTTTTGGTTTAGGCATGATGGAGTCATGTCGTGAATTCAGGCATGGATTGAGTTAGGTCATGGTTTTAGGCATGGATTGAGTCAGGTTTTAGAGGTTGTAATTCATTATTTTTTTGCAATGAATGATGATATGGGTCATGTTTAAGATGTTTTATAAGACATGCATGACATTGGTAAAGAAATGGCAATGAAAATAAATGTATGCTTTGATGATGAGAAAAATGTGAAGCAATTTGTCATTTGTTTGGTTTAATTTCCAATTTTTGATATAATAAGAAAACGAAGTAGGGTAGAATGTGGTTTAGGAAAATAAAAGATGAATTGGTTAGGGTAGAGAGTGGCTGAGCTAACCTCCAAGGGCCCCATACCCTCGGAGTGCTACCTACATAGTCCTAGCGAAAAGGGACCTCTGGCCGATGTAGTTATCTCATAAGAAAGGGAAGAATATGAGGAGGTATGAGAATGAGTTGGTAGGTTTTGAGCATGGTTTGGGTTTAGGTTTGTTAGGTGTGGGTGAGTTGTGGGCAACTTGGTATAGGTGATTTAAATTGTGGTAGAAGAAGAAGATTACCCAAAGGTAAGCGTCGAGGAGAAAGTCCTGTATAAGGTAATCACTACATAATAAAGAAGGTTAAAAGATAAGAGGGGGCAAGAAAGATGCCTGATTGGTGAGGATTATAACTGGTGAACCATACCATAGGTAGGCTAGTGAACACAAGACCCTATAGACTTTACATGAGTGATTATCCTAAAGGTTAATAATAGTCACATGATCACCAAATGTCATAGTTCCAAGAGGTCCCTTGAGGCGGTAGGAAATGGGAGTACAAATGGTGAGAGGGATGAAAGGTGGTTAATTTTTATATGGTATGAGGTAGCATGCCTTTGTAGCAAGAGATCCAAGGTCACAATGGGAAAGCCCATGACTAAAAGGTTGTTTGTTTTAACTAATGTTTGAGATAGACTGATCAATGTGGGAAGTCCATATGGGATGAAGAAATTAACAACTTGAGGTCTTCATGAAGCTGATCGATGTGGGAAGCTTCAGATTCTCTCTCTATTTTTTTGAAAGAGATTTACATAGTTGTCCTTCAAAGGAGTAGTCTATTTATAGCAGCGATTGTAGAGAGGAATATGTCCTTTTAAGGGAGTCATATTTTTATTGGAATTTTGACTCAAGGAGTTGGATCCCATGTGAGGGCTTTGAATTCATGGACAAGACCAAGGTGAAGAATAGAATTCTTGTTCAGAAAGTAGGGTGAAATGACCATGGGATCTCATCTAAAGGTAGACAAAAAGTATCCATGAGAATCATGATATGTGTAGCATTGTGGTACACATATTCAAGAGAAGATTACAAGTGATGGGTACACACATGATTCTTGTTTAATCAATGGTGATGGCATAGGAAGTGGATAACGCTCAAGGGATGAGAATGGAAAGAGGTAAAAATTGAGGTAGGAATAAAAGTCAACAATAGAATAGTCTAAGATGCAAGGCATTAAGGGGATTAGGTTTAGGTTTACCATCAAGTGAAGATAAATGATAAGCACATGATCTGTAAGTATGGGTCACAATGTATGGTCCAAGCCAATTAGGAGCAAATTTACCATGTTTACTTTTTTCTGCTTTAGTTACATGTTGATTTTTTTTTAGGACGAGATCACCAACATGAAAGGTTCGTTCATGGACACGTTTTTCATAGGCACGTTTGATATGTTTTTGGTAAACTTGAAGGTGGTCAAGAGAGTTAAGATGAAGTTCATCTAATAACTCAAGTTGTGATAAAAGGTCCTAACGAAAGTCATCATAATTGAGCATGTCATGGAGAGAAATGTAGAGTGAGGGAATCTGGACTTCGAGAGGTAAAAAAACATATGTACTGTAGACTAGTTAAAAGGGTGTGGTAGCAGTGGAAGTACATATACTAGTGTGGTATGCCCACAGTGTGAAAGGAATGTGCGTATGCCATTCCTTCCTAGTATTGTTAACCACTTTAATGAGAATTTTGTTTAGGGTTGTGTTGGTGGATTCTTCTTGGCCATTGGTCTATGGGTAATAAGGCGACAAGAAACTTAGCTGAATGCTAAAGGCATCACAAATTTTTTGCAATGTTTTATTTTCGAATTCTTTTCCATTATCAGTGATGAGGTGATGAGGAACACCAAAGTGAAAAATGATGTGATGATTGATGAACTCACATATTTTCTTAGCTTTCATTGAGATGAGTGGTATGGCTTCAACCCATTTTGTGTAGTAAGATCCATTGATGGCATTGGGAAGAATGGGGATTGATCTCTCCGACAAGATCCAAACCCCATTGAGAGAAGGTCTAAAGGTCACGGGAGACCTATAAAGCATGACTAGGTGTATGATGAAGGTTGGCATGTTGTTGGAATTTGACATGATTCTTGACATAGTCGCAACAATCATGGTTAAGGGTCAGCCATTAATATCCTAGGTGAAGAATACACTTAGCAACAACGAGGCCACTAAAATGACCTCCACATGTGCCATCATGAACTTCCTTGATGGTATAAGGAATTTCAGAACTTGTAAGGCATCACAAGAGAATACCATAAAATACTCTCTTATAAAGGAGGCCACCCATGATGACATAACGAGATACCTTTTTGAGAAAGGCACATTATCCATTACAAGTGAGGTCGAGAGGTAAGATGGAGAGAGAAAGATAGTTTGAGTATTGTTTATACCAAAGGTCACTTAGGTCAGGGGTAGCGGTTCTGATAGAGTAAACATTGTGAGGTAAATAAGAGGGTGATTAGAGTCATTGTACAGTGACAAATATTTTAGAATTGGTGGGTGAAGCGGGTATTTAAGAAGCTAATCAGGCCATGGTATCTACAAATTTATTGGTTCAATGGGGGACGGTTTGAAGGGCGTAGCGGTCAAAGGTGTTCAAAAGTATGTCAACGTGATGTTTATATTTTTGAAGTGTCTCATTATGATATTGGTATATACCATTGACCTACTTTATGACCAATTGGGAATCACCAAACGTGTTGATGTATTTGACATCCAAAGCATGGGTAGCTTGGAGACCTAAAAAGAGCGCTTCATATTCGACAATATTGTTTGTACAGTCAAAATCTAGTTTGAAAGACAAAGGTATGGGTTCACCATCAAGAAGAATGAGGATATCTCCAGCCCCACCCCCACACTGACACTTAGAACCATCGAAGAAGAGTGTCATTTGGTAAGCGGGTTCGTCCAGGGAAAGGATAGTGATTGACTCATCGGGAAAGTTAAAGTTCGAGAGCTAGTCCTTGGAAATAGGTGTGGCAGCAAATTGGTCAGCAATAGCTTGGCCCTTGATGGACTTTTGATGGATGAATTCAAGGTTGAGATCATCCAGAAGCATAAGCCAATGTGTGACACGTTGATTTTGGTAATTTTTAGCATACATGAATTGTAAGGCGTTAGTGTTGGTCACAACATAGGTTTTGTGATTGAGTAGATAATGGTAGAGTTTTGTGGCAATGAAAACTAACGCTAAGAAAAGTTTTTTGGGATGTGTGTATCAGGTTTCGTAGTCTAAAAGAGTACGGCTTATGTAATAAACCACCTTCTCTCTATGTTGTTCATCACGATGAGCAAGCATGGCCCCCAAGGACTTGTCGATAGCCTAGATGTATAGGTAGAAGGGTTGATTGTCTTTAGGTGGAATGAGCACGAGTGGTTGAAGAAGGTATTTTTTTAAGGCCTCAAAATCTTTGTGCCAATCATCATTCCATTTAAAGGATACATCCTTCTTGAAAATATGATGAAATGGTTGACACCGTTCAGACAATTGTGAAATGAAACATCGAATAGACTGCAACTTACCTTACAGGCTACATAGTTGCCTAAGGTTGGTGGGTGGAGGCATTTCAAGAATGGCCTTGGCTTTATTAGGTTCAACTTCTATACCATGTAAGGAAACGATAAATCCAAGGAGCTTTCCTGAGATAACCGTGAAGACACACTGCTTGGGTTGAAGGTAGATGCAATATTTGATAAGGTGGTCAAAGATGGATTTTAGGATGGCTAGGTGCTCGGAGTGGAATTTATATTTGTCCAGGAGATCCTCCACGTAATCTTGTAATATATGATGCATGATGTCATGGAAGATATAAGTCATATCCCACTGATATGTGCAACCAACATTTTTAACGTCAAAAGGCATGAATCGATAACAGAAGGTCCCCCAAGGGGTGATGAATGTAATTTTGTGTTGATCTGTTGGGACAAACAAGATTTGGTTATAACTCGAGAAGCCATCCATGAGTGATATCATCTTGTGACCAATGGTAAGGTCAACCAACTAGTCAATACCAGGTAGAGGAAAGTCATCTTTTGGGCAAGCTAGATTGAGGTCATGGAAATCCATGCAAATGCAGAGTCCCCTTGTCACCTTAGTGATAGGGAAAATGTTATAAATCCAATGAGGATAATAAATGGGAAAGATGAAGGAAATGGAAAGAAGGTGCTGAATTTCTTCTTTGACGAGAAGGGCAATGCGAGGGTGCATCTTCCTCAACTTTTGTTTGACGAGTTTGGCATCGGGAAGGGTTACGATATTGTGGACCACTATGGTGGGGTCAATACCACACATGTATGCGTAAGACCAAGAAAAAACATGGTTATGATCTTTGAGAAAAGAAGTGATGGATTCCTGTTTAGCAACATCTAAATATTGACCAATCTTTAGGTTGTGCAGTTTGTCCTGAGTATGAATGTTGATTTTGATTGTTGATTCATTCAACATGTTTTATGTCTCAGATGGTAGCAACTGATGAATATACAAGTCTTCTATACCAAGGTAGGTGAGTATAGATTCATCATCCTAACATTAATGATGTTAATCGAAGGTGTATCTTCATCGATCATTTCAGGATACAGGAAGGGAAGAGAAGAGGGATCCTCGCCCTTGCATTTTTAATTCATAGGCCCTAAGGAGATGGTGTTTATGAAAAAAAAGTTTAGAGGGATGGATTCGGGATCCATCAACTCCGTTGGTGAAGATGGTGATGGGGGTGATGAAGGTGAAAAAGGGATGATGTCCTCAATGAACTCAATAGGGGCCTTCTTGGTAGGTTGTTCAGTAAATCCAATACCACTACGGTTGTTATGCTTGTGAGTAGTACATGGAATAATAGTATGGTGGACTTGGTCATAAAATCCAAAACCAAATCCCTTTCACACACATCAGTGCAGGAAGGTGTGGGCGAAATGGTGATTAGTGAGTGACTGGAAGTTAGTGGAAAATGGGTGGGTTTGTGATGGTGGTTCAGGTGTGTAAGTTGTAGTATCAAGTCCCCCATAGGTGATATTTGTACGAAGGTGAGGAGGACCATAAAGGAGGTGCTCTCCTATATGGTGATCATAACAAGGGTGTTGGTGAAGACTTCCATACTCTTGTAGAGTAAGGAATGTGTTGACACTATATAGGCGATACTCACCCAGAGTGAGGCGTTGAAAAATTTCCTCCAAGGGATTGGTGGTTGGTATGTGGGTAGCTAGAATAGAAGATGTGTTAGAGGTCGGATCAGTGGTGGAGCTAATGAATTGGGAGGTAAATGGTTCAGCTGTGGAGGTTTTGGCAGTGGTAAGAATGGAGGATGTATGTGTGGTTAAGGTAACGGCTGCACTAGTGAGGGGAGGTGTTGGTGATGTGGTAGTGGTTGTGGAGGTAGATGATTTGATGGGTATGAGCACATCATTGGGTTGGTAAAGCATGTTTCAATTTTTTAAAGGTGATGGGTTAGATGGAATTGTATAGGTATGTCCTTCATGCTTGAACTTCACACAATGATGCAAAGTTCAAGGGACACAACCCATGAAATGAATCCAAGGTCTACCAAGAAAAAGGTTATAATTAAATTCCCCCTCCAAGATGTAAAATAACTCTGGAATAGTACGGGGGCCCATGTAAATGTGGATGATGACAATGCCTAGTGTAGAGGTGATAGTGTCATTGAATGAACACAACATGACAGGATGTTTATGCATGTAATTATTAGGAATGCACATTTTAGTGAATGCATGGGATGAAATGATATTAATTCTAGCACCCCCATTGATCATGACATGCCGTACACATATATCATCGATGTGGACAGAGATGAAGAGAGTTGGGTATGGGTCATTTGTTTGGTGCAGTGTGATATCTTCCTCTGAGAAGCTAAGGGGGGCTACTTGGTGAGTAGGTTGAGGTGTGGATAAAGGTGGTGATTTGGTGAGAGAGGATACATGATGGGGTGTGATAATGGAGGCTATGGGTGTAGGGTCATTGGGTAAAACCTTAATAGATTACAAGACCTCCATGAGATCTTGACGATGGGATTCCAAGGTTTGGATGAGTTCATATAAGGACATTTTGAGAGGGGATTGGTGTAGTTGTTTGAGCATTGCGTGGTGTGTGACCCCATTAGAAATAGGAAATGTGGGGCTATGGATAGTGATTTTAGGTGTGAGTGTAGATGGTATGTTGGGTATAGGATTGGTTGGTGAGTCAGTTGCCTTTTCCTTTCCTTTGTCCTTCTAAGCATGGGTAGCAATGTGGATCATTTTGATCTAAGGTGGGGAGGTAAGCAAGGTAGGTGAGCCATGAAAGGTATAGCGACATGAAGGGAAAAATCCCAGTGGTGGGAAGGAACTTTGTGAGATGATTTGGGAACATCGACATTTGGGTGGAGGTTTGGAAAGGTCTTTCATGCAAACCACATTAATTTCAAACTTTGGGGGTGGCTCTAGGAGTTGTGAAGGTCTTAGTCACTGAGTGGATGTCTTCATCGAGAAGGTCATCATCATCAAAGTTTTTTTTGGGAGGGCACGACTGGATAAGAACATTTTTCAAAGCCTTATAGTTCTCTACATTGTGTCCTGACACATGATGGTAGGCAAAAAATTTAGTGTCATCAAACCCATGTGGTTTGGGTTTGAGAGGGTCATAAGGTCTGAGAGGTGGTAATGTGATGAAAGAATTTTCAAGGAGGTTGGTTAAAATTTTGGCTTAGGATCCTGCTAGTGGATCACAATGGGAAGTGAAAGTGGGTTTGGGTGTAGGCATGACTAATTGTAGAGGAATGGTCCTTACATGATGGGGAGTAGGTTGAGATATGGTTTTAGGTGTCAGTGTGATCTTATACATTGGTCATGTTTTTTTGGGTAGGGGTATGTTAGAAAAACTAGTAGGAGAGTGTGTGGTTGTTTTGACTACCTTATTGGAGTGTAGCATATTTTTGTCTTAAGGTTGCACCTTCTTGGGTAAAGGTAATACGGGCACATGGGATCTAGAGGGAAATGTGGATGGTGTAAGAGGGTGTGGTACCCACAGGGATAATGGAGGTGTTGTGAAGCTAGATGTTGTAGGTCATGCCGAAGGTGTGAGGGAAAGAGACTGAAGTGTCATGGGTAGTGAAGGAGTGATCGATGGTATTAGAGGTATGGGTGGTAAATATGTTGCAGATGTGGGTGGAAGTTGTGGCGGGTGCTTGGATATGTTTAAGGTTTACAATGGTGGAATGGGCTGTTGTGTTTTTAGTTTACCGGTGGGTGGAGGTTTCTTAACCGTGTTAGAAGGATGAGGTCCTAAGATAGACAAAGAGGGTGAAGGTGAGGAAGATGTGATCGGTGAGGTTGGAGTATGAGATTTATGGGGTTGGATCTTCTATTTGGGTTTTAGATTAGGTTTGGTATTGTCCTTGGAGGATGTAGCTAAATCTAATTTTATGGGTGGATGAGTAAGGCTAGCGGTTTAGATGACCCCTAAGGTAGTGTTGGGTTTAGGTGAAGAAGATGATGTAAGTGTAGGCTTGGGTGTAGATGCACGTTGGGTTATGGGTAGGGGTGTGCTTTGAGCCATGAGGGGTATCATGGAAGAAGTTGTGATAGAGGTAGTTGTTCTTGGTTCAATTGGCCGAAATATTTTTGGGTAGATAGTGGAAGTGTCAGTAAGTGAAATCTTCATTTGTATTGAGATAGGAAGCAGAAGAAGCCCCCAAAGTAAGGCTCTATCCACATAATCTAAGCAATCAGCTTAGCATGAGAATGGCACGGTTGTAGGAAAGGTTGATGAGGACCTAATGGAAATTCCTGTAAAATTTGTCTTAGAGATGGGGAATTTGCTAGCTTCGGCTTCCATGGGTAAGAGAGCCAAAAGTAAGTCTACATGCTCTTGGGTAGCTGATAGAGAATGATCACCTAGAGGTAAAGGTATCTCTACTAGATCCTTGATAGGTGGAGGAGAAAATGGGTGCTCCTCTGTAGGTGGAGGAGATGATGGGTGCTTCTCTGTGGGTGGAGGAGATAAAAAAAGTATCCTTTATGGACTAAATAAGTACTGTGGGTGACGGTTCCCTAGGTGGAGAAGCCAAAGATGAAATAGTTTTGATACTAACATAAGGCTCCTCCACTGGTGAGGAAGGAGGTCAAAGGTGTTCCTCTATGGGTGGAGGAATACATGGGGTGGATTCAAGTACACGCGAAGGACTTCAGGCTAGGATTTCCTCGATGGAAGAAATATGAGGTAATTGGGCAGTAGTGGGTGTATCGCTAAAAATAGCATGGACCTTGCAGGTATGACTATCATGAGTTGAGGTCTCTCCCATTTGATCAGAAGAAGGGGTTTGATTAGGAAAATTTTTCTTGAAGATATGTAGGTTCTAATTGGTAGATGTGTTAGGATTATCCAAGGTTAGCCCACCTTTCTCGAGAATTTCTTGGACAATGTTTTTAAAAGTGATGCAATTTCCATCACTATGACCCTTTACTAGATGATAATTACAGAAATTGTGCTCTTTATACCATGTGGGTGTGGGGCGTGCGTGGTCAAAACCGGTGTGTGGTTTCATAGGAGCAAGAGTGATAGCCTTAGCTTTGATGAGATTCTCTAAGATAGAAGAATAAGATTCCCCAATTGGGGTATATTTCTGTTGTTCCCATCTGAATTGAAAAGTTTGAATGAGTGGGAGATTAGATGAGGGGCTAGCTTGATTTGATGGATGAGCTGGGCCGGCTTTGAGTACCACTGTGTTAATTGTCCTCTTGGCCTTTGAATAATTGTTCTGTGGTTTTGAAGAAGAAGAGGTATCATTTGACTTGAATGTCGAGTTCTTATTGTGTAATCATATTTTCTTCTCTTCAATGGCCCAAATCTCAAGATTTAGTGCCATGGTGAATGCTTTGCCAAAGGTTCGGAAGGTTTGTACCTGTAGACTCAGTGAGATATGCCTAGCAAAAGCCTGTGTGAAGAGTTTGATGAGTTCAGTTTGTAGTATTTTGAATGTGAGTTGATTGATCAGTCTATGCTAACGAGTAACAAAATCTGCGATGGATTCATCATCATACTGATGCGTAGAGTAGAGGTCAATCATGGTAACCTTATTAACGATATTAATGGATAATTGATCCAAGAAGGCTTGGGCTACTTGATTAAATGAGAATATAGAGTCTCTAGGTAACCCATTATCACAATCTAACACGGGTCCAGTCAGAGACATGGGAAAGGTCCTCAGGAGTAAAGCATCATCATGGGCGATCAAATAACACCCATATTTGAAAGACCACAAATGTTTTTGTGGGTCTTCCTTGCTATTGAAATGGTTAAATTTAAGCATTTCCCAATGTAAGGGATATGGACAAATAGGAATGGATGGGTGTATAGGCTCATTACAAATCTCATCGTAGGTGAGGGTGTTGTGGGAGCCAAAAACTGATGCCTCCAATGTCTACATCTTGTCCATCATTAACTTGATTAGGTAATTCATAGGTTATGACGGATGGGTGACTCTTGTAGTGCAAGAGGGATGGTGTTGGGAATATAATAGGGGTGGCATTCCAGTATATGGTGTTGCCGTATAGGTAGATTAAGAAGAAGGAAGTGAAATAGGGGGTACATACCCAGAGTGAATAATAGATGAAACAGGAGGCTAATGATAGTACATATATGGGGGTGGAAGGGTTATGGTGACCCTAGTGGTAATGGGGGCTAAAGATTACATAATATAAAGGATGACACTTTGAAAATGGGTAGGGGTCACTGACACCAGGGGTGGTAGTGTAGCTATGGATATATGCGAGATAATAGGTACGGATGAGGTTGTGTTCTAGGTGGTTAGCGAAGGTATAGTGGATGTGGCAGGTGCAACAGATGTAAAAAATGTGGCAGTCATAGTGGGTATAGGGTTTAGATGTGAAATGACTGGGGCTAAAGTAGATGCGAGTAGCGTGGTATTTCACCTGATTCTTAGATTGTTTCTCTGAAGTGTTAACAAAATAGATAGGGTAATGGGCGTAGGAGGAATACCTATTTAAATGTTGGTTGATGGGTTGTTGCATGTGTATGACTTCCGAATCCATAGCTGATCGTGAGAGCTTCCTTTTGGCTAGGAGGAACTACCTGTAATGTAAAGCAAAACCACCAGAAGCAATTAAACAATATGGGTAGTGAACTACCTAGCGTATGCTAGATCCAGGAAGTGTGATACTTCCTAGATGGTTGTTAGTCCATATTTTTAAAAAATTTAATGATATAAACAAATTAAATCCTATTTTAATTTGAAATGATTTAGGTATCTCATTAAAACATAATAAGAAATAGATCTAATCTAACAGGATAAGCTAGAATAGAATCCAAAGGTCAAATGACTAGTTTTGGGTCTCTGTAGGTTTGACAGAGGTCTCAGGTAGATAAAAGTTTGATAGGGGTGATATGAAATTCAGTGGGTAGGTCTCTATTCTAGGATGTATGGGAAAAAATAGAGACTGATGTTGGTTAAGGGTAACCAATGACGGTCAGATGTAACTAGTGCCGGTTACTGTGAAAATATGGAAATGCCACAGAACAAGCTTTGGGTATCATTTGTGATTGCACAAAGCACTTTGGTTGGTCAGGATGAGGTATTGGGTGACTGGGGTAGGATTTGGCGAGGTTTTAATGGGTATATAAAGGTGGAAATTTTGGATAAGATCAATAGGTGACTAGGTAAACAATAGATGATGAAATGAAATAAACCAGAAAAGTATGATGTTATACTTACTTGGATTCCGGTCCTAAATGCGTGTGAGTGAGGGATGGAGGTGCTGATGAGGGGTTTTGAAGGCTGAAATTGATCACCAACTGAAGGAAGGATTCTGCATGAGCTACATGTACATTCCTCTTTGCTTGGTTAGATCAGATCATGGTTGGGATGGCCGTGCAGGAAAAGATGTTTGATCTCCTTCCTTGCATGCGGATGCTCGTTGGAATTCATTCTCTTAAGATGTGTTATCTCTTTGAGATGTGTTTTTTCTCACCAAGCTTCTACTATTTTTGCTTCCAACCTTCAGAATAAGGTTGTTTTAGGGTTAAAAGGGTAACCAACGGTGATTCTGGCTTAACTGGCGACGGTTAGGGGTAACCAGCATTGGTCAAGATGGGATTTCCTAGGTTTACTAAACTAGGAAGATCCTCTTGATTTCCTCAGATTTCTTATCATCAACCCACAGATTATACTGGGATCCTCTTGTAAGAATTTGGGAATGTGGTTAGAGGGATTGTAGGCATTGATTTTTAGGGTTTGGGTAAGTCTTAGTCAGTTAGGATAACTTACTAAGAATAGGTTTTAGGTTTAGTTGGCTTAGTGAGGTGTCTAAGTGAGCTATATGTGTGGATATTATTTAAAATAAGATATTTAAATCATAAATATAGTGAGGATAATGAATTAATTTAATTTAATTAATATTAGTGGGGTGAAGGGGTCCATGGCTAGGTGAATGTGATGAAGGGTGTTTATTCATCGAGGGACCAAAGGGGAGTGTGACCTAATTTTGGTGTCTACATTTTACCCATTTTTGTTGTGTAGCTTGTATTAGTAAGCGACACTAACAAAAATAAGATGTGGTTACCCCATGTGTGGGTGAAGGTGATCCCCCTCAAACCAGGAATGAACGAGGCCGAAGGTAGAATCGGTGAGTGGTTTGATAAAAGGTAAATGGGAGGAAAAGGTAAGTGGGTACGAGGGAGAAAGGGTTAAAGGTCTACTCTAGCAATCTAGGTAATGGGTCTAGGTCAAAGGTAGCAACAGTCAAATGCACGCACATGTATAAACTACAACAGGCTACTAGGTTGAAGAGCAGGCAAACTCTACATTGTCTAAGGTCGATAGGTTTATCCGAACAAGGTTGAAGTGATTCTAGTATCCAAGGTATAGGATATGGTCAGGAAACACAATGTAGGTTAGGGGCAGGAATGTTTAGGTATGTTCTGGGACACCAAAGGTAGGTTCAGGATAAATGGTCATGGAAATGGGCTAGGTAAGGTCATTAGGTCAACAACACAGGTAACAGTGCCACAAGGTATAGCAAACACATGAGGTCAAAGGTCACTAGCGATGGTCCAGGTCCAAATAGCTAGGTCAACATGTGGGTAAGGCCAAGGTAGGGGTAAAATAACGAGTCCCCAAAGCAGCACAAATGGAGGTAAGAAATGAGGAGGTTAGGAAAGGTAAGGTAAATGGGTTGGGTAAAGGTGGGGTTTGGTAAAGGATCAGGGTGAAGGGTGGGGTAAAAGGGAAAAAGGGAAGGAAATGTGTAGGTGAGGGTGACCGATGCTGGTCATGGATAAACAACATTGGTATAGGGCAACTAACAATGGTTAGGTAGGGCATGTGACCGATGCCGGTCAAGGGTAATAGATGTTGGTTAGGCCGTGTTGGTTATAAAAACAAAAAATCCATGTTTTTTTGTTATTCATTTGTTATTTACGAAGTGAAAAAATGAAAAAAAAAAGAGAGAGAAAAGAGAGAAAAGTGTCCATAGGAAATGGGATAGTGAGCTGACAGTGTGATTTGACGAGGGTTTGGTTGGTGAGTAGTGGGTCCATGGGATCATGGTGAGAGATTTGATTGATCGGAGGTTGTGGATAGCTATTCGGTGATGGCAGAGGCTAGAGAGGGATCAGGCGGGCCATCGGTACAGTAGCCAGACATGCCACCAAGATGGTGGCAATGCGACAAGGTAAACATCCTATACTACATTGTTATGTGGATAGATTAGAGGTTGGTATTAAAATTTTTTGGTTTGTCAGTTTTTTGTTTCTTGTGGAGGGGAAAAAATAAATTTGGGTATGGGGGGAATAGTGGGAAAAAAGAGGAAGGGGGATGGTAGTAAATTGTATAGGTGGGGTGGGTAGAGGTCCAGGGGTAGTTTAGGTCATTGTAGGTGGGGTAAAAGGGGTAGGGGGAGGGTTTTAGAAAAAGGGGGATTTTGGGAAGATGTGGGTTTTTCCACTACAGTGACTGGCGTCAGTCAAGTGTGGCCGGCATTGGTTGGGTGGAATCGGTATCTGTCACCAAATAGGTGATCAATGCCAATTAAGGGATAATCCTGGTCGGTAAGGGTGAAATGATATTGGTCACCAAACAGGTGACCAGTGCCAGTTAAAGTGTGACCGGAGTTGGTTAAGTTGAACTGGTACTGGTTGGGATTTTAGGCACAAGGGTCCAAAAGTGATGTGGGCTAGGTAGTTAAGATGGGTAGGGTGAAAATAGGGTGTAGGAAAATGATAATTGGTGAATAGGGATTGATACAGGTAAATTAATGTTGTGTTTGTATTCGATGCAAGGGAGAGCGTAGTTAGATATGTGAGATAGGGTTCCGCCGCTACTAGTGACCGTACGTGGCGCAGTGATCATGTTGGAGCTGCAACATGTGGAGGTAGTGGTCTTGAGTGGGGTTTGTTGATACAGACATGTTGTTTGGAATCCCAGCTTGATGGTCACGCTCATCGATAGATGGGATCCCATGACCAACACATTCCACCTACCGATGGGTGAGATGACTATCACTTTGTAGGATGTGTTTCAGATTTTGTGGTTACCCATATTAGGTTCCCAGGTTTACTCTATCTCCGCCAACTCAGAGGAGTTGATTGGGACAATTTTTGGCGAGGGGGTGGCTTATTTGAGATTCCATAGCACCAGTTTGAGCTATGAAGAGATGTACCTATCCCATCAAGATGAGACGAGGTTAGTGGTTTTGTTAATGGATGCAGTGTGTTGCTATACACTGCCAGATGCAGAGGGTGGACACTTTCCCCAATCACTGATGGGGGTACTCCATGATATGATGGTGCATGAGACACTCTTTTCTTAGGCACCAACATTCTCAGTGCAGTTATATATAGAGCTATGGGCATATGGGTGGTTACACAGGTTTAGCCTATGCTATACATTTTTACTACACTACTGGGCATATGGGCACATAGTGTGTGTGCAACCTATAGGGATACCTCAAGAAGATGCATTCCCACCTAGATTTTTGTGAGTGGGATACAAAAGATGGGTTCCAGTGATAGGAGAGCGGGGATCTGATAGGTCAACACATGATGTGGCCCATTTTCAGTAGTCACTAGAGGGATTGTTCGGAGCGGACATTATATGGAGGCCATATGTGGGATTCCCCTCATATAGGCATATGCATGAGGAGCTAGTTGAGCTCCAGCTAGAGAGGTGGATACAGGCTCATCGTGCCAGGGAGGATGAGATGATCCTGGTAGATAGAGTCTGATGGTAGTTCAAGATCTTACAGGGGATTCCTCCGCCCTTCCATAGTATCAGAGAGATGATATAGAGAGGCCCTTACCTCTACCACACCCTACAGTGCCCATAGGTGAGGAGGAGTAGCCAGTGGATTGGTGGATAGATGACTCTGAATGTACAGACAGGTATAGGTAGTGGTGGGAAGCTCAGTTACGAGCCATATTACCCAGACCAGGGTAGTCAGACCTAACTAACATTATAGTGTAAAGAGATACCCTATAGGGGTAGGTAGCTACCCTAATTACCCAGTTGGGTATACTGCAGACACAGCTAGAGGGTTTGAAGGTCGAGGTAGCAGAGCTACACATACAAGAGGCCAGTTTACAGGCCCAGATGGATGATGTAGGAGATGGAGATGGTCAAGAGGGGGTTGGTCAGGTGGCAGCCTTACAGGCTTAGGTGGTAGGTTTATAGGGCCAGTTGGCCATATCTCAGGCATAAATTAGGGCCTTATAGGCCTAGATACAGGCACAAGGGTAGGGGGCACCACCACAGGCACCGGGAGAAGGTCCCAGTTCTCAGGTAGGAATAGGGAAACTTGCTATAGGGTAGGTACAGGGGTCAAGACCTATGGGACCACCATAGCCTGTGCTTGTATCTAGGTTACGGGATGCCCAAGTGAGGTGAGATATTATTAGGACCAGCTTATGGCAGCTGGGATAGATTTCATATCCTATGCTGAGTACAGGGCACAGTAGGCATCTAGTGAGAGGACGAGATCCCACACTCATAGTGTGGAGAGCACAGGAGGTCAGTGAGCTTCGAGGCCTGATCAGGGAGAGGCCACCAGCACATGGTGACCAGCTCTAGGTGAGGTGCTAGCAGGGACACAGGAGGCCAAGGGTACATGTGACATAGAGATGGAGGAAATCCGGTGAGATGCCTGATATGCAGTCACCCAATTTTTGATGTATACTACTTTTTTTTATACATATATCAGCCTGTGTGCTGAAGATAGTGGGGATGTATGAGTGATTTGTATATTTTGAGCATATACCAGCTTGTGTGCCGAAGATATTTTGTATTGATTCATTATTTTTTGTATACATGGGACCAACCTAGGTACCGATGACATTTTGTATTGTATATCAGCCTGGGTGCCGACATTTTGAGATGATGGACATGATGAGATAGGTATGTATATTGAGATACACATTTATTGATTTATATGATGAGATATATGGTAGTTTGTGATTTATTGATGTGTTTATGAGATATTGGTTTATGGCTTGTGGTAGATGAGATATGTATTTGTTGTTTGTATTAGATGAGATATGGGTTTGTTGTTTTGATATGGATGGAAATTAAATGAGTTAGGCATGATGAAGTCAGGTCTGTTTAGGCATGGATCGAGTCAGGTTGGTTAGGCATGGATCGATTCAGGTTGGTTAGGCATGGATCAAGTCAGATTGGCTAGGCATGGTTGAGTTAGGTCAATTTAGGTATGGTTGAGTTAGGTCGATAGGCATGGTTGAGCTATGTTATAAGCATGGATGAGTTAGGTTGGTTAGGCATGGTTGAGTCAGGTTTGTGAGGTATGGTTGAGTTAAGCTTGTTAGTCATGGATTGAGTTAGGTTTGTTAGGCATGGTTGTGTTGAAATTAGGTGAAGTTGCAATTCATTATTTTTTGTAATGAATGATACTATGGGCCATATGTGAGATGTGGTATAATCTATGCATAGTGATGATAGAGAAATGGTAGGTGTAATAAATGTATAAAATATGAAGCAAGTTTTTATGTATATGGCTTAATTTCCAATTTTGTATATACAAGAGAAACTAAGTGAGATGTGGTGTAAATGGTGGGGAACATGGAAGATGAATTGTTTAGGGTAGAGAATGTCCGAGCTAACCTCCAAGGGCCCCATGCCCTCGGAGTGCTACCTACAGAGTCCTAGCAAAAAGGGACCTCAGACCGATGTAGTTCTCTCATAAGCTGGGGAAGAAAATGAGGAGGTGTGATAATGAGTTGGTAGGTTTTTTGGCATGTTGTGGGTTTAGATATGCTAGGTGTGGGTAGATTATAGGTAAAATAATGTAGGTGGGGGTGATTGTGGAAATAGAAGAAGATTACCCCAAAAGTAAGTGTCAAGGACCAAGTCCTATATAAGATAATCAAAATGTAAACAAAGATGGTTAAAAGATAAGAGGGGACAATAAAGCCACCGGATTGGGTAGGATCATACCGAGTAGATCATACCTTGGAGGAGGTGATGAACATAAGACCCTAAATACATTACACAATTGACTATTCTACGATGAAAAGTAGTCACAGGATCACCAAATGTCTAAATTCTAAGATGTCCCTTGAGGCAATGAGGAAATGAGAGTGGGAATAGTAAGAAGGGTGAAAGGTAGTTAATTTTATACAGTATAAGTAATAGGCCCTTCGGGCAAGAGGTCCTCGGTCATAATGGGAAATTCCATAACTTTTTTTTTATAGACTAATCGATGTGGGAAGTCTATATGGGATAAATAAAATTGAACTCCTTGAAGTCTTTGTGAAGCTGATCGATGCGGGAAGCTTAGGTCACTCTCTCTATTTTTTAAAGAGCTTTACATAGCTTTCCTTCGAGGGAGTAGTCTATTTATAGTAGTAATTGGTCAAGAGGAAGATGTCCTTTTGAGGGAGTCATCTTTTTATTAGAAGTTTGACTCAAGGAGTTTGGTCCCATGTGAGGTCTTTATAGTCATAGACAAGACCGAGGTGAAGGATAGGACTCTTGTTCAAAAGGCAAGGTGAAACGACCATGGGATCTTATCTAAGGGTAGACAAAAAGTATCCATGAGAATCATGCTATGTGCAGCGCCATGATACAAAAATTCAAGAGAAGATAACAAGTGACGGGTACTCACATGATTCTTGTTTAATCATTAGGGAGGTGTATGGAGTGGGTAGCACTCAAGGGACGAGCCTAGAAAGAGATAAAGGGTGAGGTAGGAAGATGAGTAAACAATAGAATGGTCGAAGATGCAAGGCATTAAGGGGCTCAAGTTTGGGTTTACCATCAAGAGAAGATAAAAGATAAGCATCTGATCCATAAGTATGAGTCACGATGTATGGTCCAAGCCAATTAGGAGAAATTTTACCCCATTTAATTTTTTCTACTTTGGTTACGCGTTGATTTTCTTTCAGGACAAGTTCATCGACTTGGCAGGTTCGTTCATGAACATGTTTGTCTTAGGCACGTTTGATACGTTATTGGTAAACTTGAAGGTGATCTAGAGCATTAAGATGATGTTCGTCTAATAAATCTAGCTATGCTAAATGGTCATGACGAAAGTCATCATCAGTGAGCATGTCATGGAGAGAAATGCAGAGTGAGGGGATCTAGAATTTGAGAGGTAGAACAGCATCTATACCATAGACCAAAGAAAATGGTCTAGCCATCATGGAAGTGTGAATACTAGTGCGGTATGCCCATAGTGCAAAATGAATGTGCATATTCCAATCCTTCCCAGTATCATCAACCACTTTCATGAGAATTTTGTTGAGGGTTTTGTTAGTGGATTTAGCTTGGATGTTGGTTTGTGGGTAATAAGGTGATGAGAAACTAAGATGAATGTCAAAGGAATCACAAAGTTTTTACAATGTTTTGTTTTTGAATTGTTTTCCATTGTCAGTAATGAGGTGATGAGGAACACCAAAGCAACAAATGATGTGGTGGTTAATGAACTCACATATTTTCTTGGATTTTGTGGAGATGAGTGGTATGGCTTCCACCCATTTTGTGTAGTATTAAGTAGCAGTGATGATCCATTGATGGCATTGGGAAGAATGAGGATTGATTTCTCCGATAAGATCCAAACCCCATTGAGAGAAGGGCCAAAGGTCATGAGTGACCTGTAAGGAATGACTAGGTGTATGATGAAGATTGGAATGTTGTTGGAATTTTACACAATGTTTGATGTAGTCACAACAATCATTGTTAAGGCTTGGCTAGTAATAGCCTAGGTGAAGAATACACTTAGCAAGCCACTAAAGTGACCTCCACATATGTCATTATGAACCTCCTTAATGGTATAAGGAATTTCATAACTTGTGAGGCATTGTAATAGAATACCATCAAAGACACATTTATAGAGGAGTCCCCCCAGAATGACATAACGAGATACCTTTTTAAGGAAGGTGCGTTGTCCATCATGGGTGAGATCAAGAGGTAAGATGGAGAGAGAAAGGTACTCAGATTATTTTTTATACCAAAGGTCACTCAGGTCAGGGGTAGCGGTTCTGATTGAGTAAACATCATGAGGTAAATAAGAAGGTGATTGGATTCATTTTATGGTGAAAAATATTTGAGAATCGACAAGTGAAGAAGGTATTTGGGAAGCTAAGCAGGCCATGGTATCTATAAATGTGTTGGTTGAATGTGGGATGGTTTGAAGGGTTTAATGACCAAAGGTGGTCAAAAGTATGTCTACATGATGTTTATACTTTTGAACTATCTCATTATGACATTGGTACATACCATTGACTTGGTTCACGACCGATTTAGAACCACCATATTTGTTGATTGATTTGACATCTAGGGCGTAGGCGGATTGGAGACCTAGTATGAGCACTTCGTATTCGGAAATATTGTTGGTGCATTCAAAATATAGTTTGAAAGACAAAGGCATGGGTTCTCCATCAAGAGGAATGAGGATAATACTAGCTCCACCCCCATGCTGACACTTAGAACCATCGAAGAAGAGTGTCATTTGGTAAGGAGGTTCATCCAGGGAAAGGGTAACAATTGACTCATCTGGAAAGTAAAAATTAGAGGGTTGATCCCCAGAAATAGGTGCATCGACCAGTTGTTCGGAAATAGCTTGGCCCTTGATGGAATTTTGATGAATGAATTCAAGGTCAAGATCAACTAAAATCATAAGCCATCATGTGGCATGCTTATTTTGATAAGTTTTGGTGTACATGAAGTGTAAGGGGTTGGTGTTAGTCACAACATAGGTTTTTTGGTTGAGTAGGTAATGACGGAGTTTGGTGGAAACAAAGACTAAGGCTAAGAAAAGTTTTTTTGGATGGTTGTATCAGGTTTCATAGTCCAAAAGAGTACGACTTATGTAATAAACCACCTACTCCCTATGTTGTTCATCATGGTTAAGTGAGCATGGCTCCCAAGGAATGATTAGTAGCGGATATGTATAGGTAAAAAGATTGATCATCTTTAGGTGGAATGAGTACGGATGGTTGGAGAAGGTATTGTTTTAAGGCCTCAAAAGCTTTGTAACAATCACCATCCCATTTAAAGGAGACATCCTTCTTGAGCAGATGATGAAATGGTTGACACCGATAAGATAATTATGAAATGAAATGACGAATGGACTACAATTTACCTTGCAGACTACGGAGTTGTCAAATTTTATTAGGTGGAGGCATTTTGAGAATAGCATTGACTTTAGTAGGGTCAAATTCTATACCATAGAGGGAAACAATAAATCCCATGAGCTTTCCTGAAATAACCGCAAAGATGCACTTCTTAGGCTGAGGGCAGACGTAATATTTAATGAGGTGGTCAAAGATGGTTTTAAGGATGGCAAGGTTCTCGGAGTGACATTTATATTTGGCTAAGAGATCATCCGCATAATCTTCTAATATGTGATGTATGATATCATGGAAGATGTAAGTCATAGCCCACTGATATGTGGCACTGGCATTTTTTAAGGCCAAAAAGCATGACTTGATAGTAGAAGGTCCCCCTAGGGCTGATGAATGAGGTCTTGTATTGATCTTCTAGGGAAATAAAAAATTGATTATAAGCCAAGAAGCCATCCATGAGTGATAGCATCTCATGACCAGCGGTGAGGTCAACCAGTTGATCAATACTAGGTAAGGGAACGTCATCTTTCAAGTAGGCTAGGTTGAGGTCACAGAATTCTGTGAAAATGCAGAGTCCCCCTTTCGCTTTAGTGACAGGGAAATTGTTAAAAATCCAACGAGGATAATAAATGGGTAAGATGAAGGAAATGGAAAGAAGGCATTGAAGTTCTTCTTTGACGAGAAGAGAAATGTGAGGGTGCATTTTCCTCTTCTTTTGTTTGATGGGTTTGGCATCAGGAATGGTTACAATATTTTGGACCACTATGGTGGGGTCAATACCGGGCATGTCTATGTAAGACCAAGTGAAAGCATGGTTATGATCTCTGAGAAAAGAAGTGATGGCTTCCTGTTCAGCAACATCTAAAGATTGTCTGATCTTTAGGATGTGGGGATCATCCTGAGTGTGAATGCTGATCTCAATAGTCGATTCATTCAACATGGTTTGTGTCTCAGAGGGTAACGACCAATGAATATATGAGTCTTCTGCACCAAGGTAGGTGAGTATGGATTCATCATCCTAACATTGAATGACGTTAATTGAATGTGTTTCATCATTGATCATCTCAGGATACAGGAAGGGAAGAGTGGAAGGGGCCTCGCCCTCACGTTGATAAGTCAGAGGCCCCAAAGAAATGGTGTTTATGAAAAAAAAAGTTAGGAGGGATAGATTCAAGATCCATTGACTCCGTCAGTGAAGGTGGTAATGAAGGTGGAGTAGGTGAAGAAGGTAGAGAAGAGCTAGTGTCCGTAATGAGTTCAATGCGGGCCTGTTTGGTAGGTGGTTTAGGAAAGCCGATACCACTACGGTCATTATGTTTTTGGGTGGTACATGGAATAGCGGTATGGCGGCCTTGCTCGTAAAATCCAAAACCAATACCCTTCCATGCACATCAGTGTAGGAAGGTGTGGGTGAAATGGTGATTGGTAAGTGATTGGAAGTTAGCAGAAAATGGGCAGGTTTGTGATGGTGGTTCGGGTGTGTAAGGGGTAGTATCAAGTCCCCCATAGGTGATACTAGTACGAAGGTGAGGAGGACCATTAAGGAGACATTCTCCTATACGATGGTCATAGCGAGGGTGTTGGTGAAGGCTTCCATACTCTTGTGGAGTGAGAAATGTGTTGACACTATATAGGCGGTACTCCCCCAGAGTGAGGCGTTGAAAAACAACTTCCAAGGGATCAGTGGTTGGTATGTAGGTAACCGATATGGATAATGTATCAGAGGTCGATGCGGAGTTGGAGTTAACAGATTGGGAAGCTGATGGGTCAGTCGTGGAGGTTATGGAAGTGATAGGAATGGAGGTGGTATGTGTTTTAGAAGCAGTGGCTATACTAGTAGGTAGAAGTGTAGGTGAAGTGGTAGTGGTCATGGAGGTAGACGGCTTGATAGGTATGAGCACATCATTGGGTCGGTAAAGAATTTTGCATGTTTTGAAAGATGAGGGTTCTGATGGAATGGTATAAGTGTGTCCTTCATGTTCAAAATTTACATAATGATGTAAATTGGAAGGAATGCAACCCATAAAATGGATCTAGGGTCTGCCAAGCAACAGGTTATATTGGAATTCCCCCTCCAAAACGTAAAACAATTCTGGAATAGGACGGGGGCCCACACGAATGTGGAGGATGACGGTTCCTAGTGTAGAGGTGATAGCGTCATTAAATGAATGTAACATGACTAGATGTTTATGCATGTAATTTACAGGTATGCGCATTTGAGCGAATGCATGGGATGAAATGATGTTAATGCTAGTGCCCCCATCAATCATCACACAGCGTACCCGTATGTTGTTGATGTGGATAGAGATGAAGAGGGCTGGGTACGGGTCATCATTTTGGTGTGACATGATCTTCCTCTGAGAAGCTAAGGGAGGCCATTTGGTGAACAAGGTGGGGTGGAGATGAATATGGTAATTTGGTGACAGAGGCTACATGATGGGGTGTGATAATGGAGGTTACGGGTGTAGGGTCATTGGGTAAAACCTCAATAGATTGAAGAACCTCCATGAGAGCTTGACGATGGGATATCGAGGTTTGAATGAGGTCATATAGGGAAATTTTGAGGGGAGAATGGTGTAATTGTTTGAGCATGGTGCGATGTGTGACACCATTAGAAATGGGGTACTTGGGGCCGCGGATAGTGATTTTAGGTATGGGTGCAGATGGTATGTTGGGTATAGGATTGGTTGGTGGGTCAGTTGCCTTTTCTTTGCCCTTATCCTTTTGAGAACATGTAGTGACGTGTATCATGTTGATCTGAGGGGAGTTGGCAAATGGAGAAGGTGTAGGATGAGTGGTATAATGACATGAAGGGTAAAAACCTACCGGAGGAGAAAAGCCTTGTGAGGTGAGCTAAGCACAAATACATTGGGGTGGTGGCATGACAACTTGTCTAATGCAAACCATGTTAATTTAAAATCTTAGGGGTGGCTCTAGGAGCTGTGAGGGTGGAGGTTGTGGTTGTTGAGTGGGTAGTGTGGGAATGGGTATCAGTGAAGCAGGATCCTCGTCGAGAAGGTCATCGTCATAAAAGTTGGTTTCTGGTGGAAACAATTAGATAAGGAGGGTTTTCAAGGCCTTACAGTTCTCCACATCGTGCCCTGACACATGATGGTATGTGAAAATTTTAGTATCAAAAAACCCTTTTGGCTTTGGTTTGAGGGGGTCGTAAGGTCTGAGTGGCGGTAATGTGATGATAGAATTCTCAAGGAGGTTGGTTAAAATTTTGGCATAAGACCCTGCTAGTGGATCACAATGGGAAGTGGACGTGGGTTTGGGTGTAGGTGTGGTTTATTGTTGAGGAATAGACTTTGTAGGATGGGGATTGGGTCGAGCTATGGTTTTGGGTACTAGCATGGTCTGGGGTGTCGGTCATATTCGTCTAGGTAGGGGTATGGTAGATGAACGGGAAGGAGGGTGTGTGGCTTTTTTGACTACCTTATTGTGGGGTAGTAGAGTTTTTTTTTTGGGTTTCACCTTCTTGGGTAAAGGTGATGTGGGTGTACAAGGTCTAGAAGGAAAATAATATGTAGGAAGAGGGCGAGTACCCACGGGGATAACAGGGGTGTTGTGAAGGTAGATGATGCAGGTCGTGCTTGAGGTGTGAGAGACATCGACTGAAGTCTAGTGGGTAGTGAAGCAATAACAAAGGGTATTGGAGGTATGGGTGGTAAAGAGGCTGTAGGTGTAGGTGTAATTTAGGTTGGGTGTCTGGGTAGGTCATAGGTTTATGAGGAAGGAATGGGCTATTGTGTTTTTGGTTTATTGGTGGGTGGAGGTTGCTTGACCATGTTGGGTATCTGAGGTCCTAATACAGATGGGACAAGTGCAGGTGTGATTGGTGTGGCTGAGGTATGAATTCTATGGGTTTGGTGCTTCTGTTTGGGTGTCGGAGTAGGTGTGGTGTTGACTTTGGAGGATGTAGCTAAATCTAGTTTAATAGGTGGATGAGTAAGGATGGTGGTCGAGGTGACCCCTAAAGTGGGAATAGGTTTAGTTGAGGAAGATGGTGTATGTGTGGATTTGGGTTTAGATGTAGGTCGGGTTATGGCTAAGGGTGTCGTTTAAGCTATAACATGTGTCGTGGAAGGGGTTGTGATAGAGTTGGTTGTGTTTGGTTTGATTGGTCGAAATATTTTTTGGGTAGATAGTGGAGGTATCAACAAGGGATCTCTGCATCTATGTTGAGATGGGAAGTAAAAGGCACCCCCATAGTAGAGCCATATCCACATAATCTAAGTGATCATACAAATGTTAAAATGACATGTCTTTAGGTGGAGTTGGTGAGGACCTAATGGTAATTCCCATAAAATGTGTCTTAGAGATGAGGAATTGCCTAGCTTCAGCTTACGTGGGTAAGAGAGCCAAAAGTAGGTCTGTAGGATTTTGGGTAGCTAATGGATAATGATCGCCAAGAGGAAAAGGTATCTCAACTAGATTATGATGGGTGGAGGAGATGATGGGAGCTCCTCTATAAGTGGAGGAGGTAATGGGTGCTTCTCTATGGGTGGCGGAGGTAATGGGTGATCCTCTATGGGTAGAGGAGGTACTGTGGGTAAAGGTTCTCTAAGTGGTGAAGCCAAGGGTGAGATGGTCTCAATGTTAGTGGAAGACTCCTCTGTAGGTGATAAAGGAGATGAAAGTTGCTCCTCTGTTGGTGAAGGAACAAGGGAGGTTGGTTCTAATTCGGAAGGAGGATTTCAGGATAGGATCTCATCTATGGAAGGAATATGGGGTAATTGCGAGGCGATAGGTATGTCATTAAAGATAGCGTGAACCTTGTGGGTATGGATATCGCGAGTTGAGGTCTCACCAGTTTGATCAGACGAAGGGGAATGGCTGGGAAATGGTTTCTTGAAGATGTGTAGGTTTTGGTTGGCAGGTGCATTAGGATTATTCACAATTAACTCACCTTTCTCGAGCATTTCTTGGACAATATTTTTTAAAGTGATGTAGTTTTCATCACTATGACCCTTTAATCGATGATAATTACATAAATCATGTTCTTTATACCATGTGGGCTTTGGCGAGTAGGGTCAAAACCAGTGTGTGTTTTTATGGGTGGAAGAGTGATGGCTCTAGCTTTGATAAGCTTTTTTAAGATAGAAGAGTAAGGTTCCCAAATTGGGGTATACTTCCACTGCTCTCATCTGAATTGAAAATTCTAGACAGGTGAGAGATTAGATGAAGGGGTGGCCTAATTTGATGGATGTGCTGGGTTGGCCTTGAGTACCACTATGTTAGCGGTGCCCTTAGCTTTTGAATAATTAGTTTGTGGTTTTGGAAGAAGAAGAGGTATCATTCGAATTGAATTCTGAATTCTTATTACGTAACTGGATTTTCTTCTCTTCAATGGCCCGAATCTCTAATTTTTGTGCGATAGTAAATGCTTCATCGAATGTTTGGAAGGTTTGGACTTGTAAGGTTGGTGAGATATGTCTAGCACAATCCCGTGTGAAGAGCTCAATGAGTTCTATTTGTGGCAGTTGGAAGGTAAGTTGGTTGATCAAGCTATGCCAGTGAATGACAAAATTTGTGATAGATTCGTCCTCATACTGACATGTGGAGTATAGATCAGTCATGGTAACCTTCTTGACGATATTGATAGAGAAATGATCCAAGAAGGCTTGGGCTACCTCATTGAATAAGAATATATAGTGTCTAGGTAACCCACTATACCAATCTAATACACGTCCAATGAGGGATATGGGAAAGGTTCTCAAGAGAAACACATCATCATGAGCGATCAGATAACACCCATGTTTGAACGGCCAAAAATGTTGTTGTGGGTCTTATTTGCTATTGAAATGATTGAATTTGGGCATTTCCCAATGCATGGGGTATGAGCAGATAGGAATGGATGGGTAAATGGGATCATTACAAATCTCGTCATAGGTGAGAGTGTTGTAGGAGATAGAAATCGATGTGTCCAATGTTTGCATCTTTTCCAACATCAATTTAATTAAATCGTTGGTGGGTTGCAATGATTGGGTGCATCCTATAGCGTGAGAAGGTTGGGTTTGGGCATATAACAGGGGTGGCAATCCATTATATGGGGTTGTCATGTAGGTTGGTTGAGAAGAAGGAAATGAAATAGGGGATATGTACCTGGAATGAATAATGGATGAAACGAGAGGTTTTTAGTAGTATGTATATGGGGGTGGAAGGGTCATGGTAACCCTAGTGGAAATAGAGGCTAATGATTGTGGAATGGAAAGGACCATGTTTTGAAATGGGGTGGGGGTCATTAACACTGGAGGTGGTAATGTAGCTACGAGTATGTGTGAGACATTAGGGGCGGATGAGGTTGTGTTTGGGGTAGTTTTCACAGGTATGGTGGATGTAGCAAGTGCCACGGAGGTAGGAGATGCGATAGTCATAACAGGTATAGGACCTAGCTATGAAATGACTGGGGGTAAGGTAGATGTGGGTAGCATGGAGCCAGATGGGGCCGATGGGGGAGTGGGAGCGAGAGTCGGGGGGATAGATATGGGCATGCCATATATCAGCTGACCCGAGGCATCTTGAGTGGATGAGTGGGAAAGGTAAAACTACAAAGCGACATGGTTTTAGTCAAGGAGTTGTGAGAACTCCTCATCTCCAGCAGTGATAGTGATAGGCTGGATGGGATCCATGGCTGGTGATAAAATGGAAGGTGGTGAAGGACTAGGTGGGAGTGGTTGAAAACTGGCGTGAAATACGAGTGCGCTTGTTTTTCTTCGGGTCAGCACCATGTGAACCAATACTGATTAGGTAGTGTTGCTTCTCTATAAATGACATAGAGAATAGCAGGAATAGGTGAATCTTATGGGAAAAAGTGGATTAGGTACCAAATGGTGGTTGGAAAGTGAGTGAAATAGGCTAAATGATGTTGGTTAAGACAAACCAACGCTGATCTAGGGTAACCGCTACCAGTCACTGTAGAAAATGGACAGTGAGTGAATAACAAGGTAGAAGGTAAAATCTGATAGGTATGCCAAATTTGATGATGTTTACAACATCAATGGGTATGATGGTAGTGACAGGGACTGTGAAAAGTAGAAGAAAATGAATAAAAATTTCCTTTTGAGTAGGTTAGTAAAAGGATCTGGAACCGACGTCAGTTGGGTATAACCAATGGCGGTCAGAGGTAACCTACGATGGTTACTGTGAAATTGAAATAGTGATGAAAGAAAAGTGGTTGTGAATTAAAATATGGTGTGGAATTAGACCCAAAATTTTGAGAATGATGGTGATATGGCCCAGGTACACTCAGGTGAAACCAGAATACATCAGTTGTGATGAGGAGCATGCAAGGATGAATACAAAAGTGAAGAACGTGATCTCTCACATCAAAATGCAAGACAAATAGAAACAATAAGAAAAATGTGACCCTAGGAGTGTCATTTCTATTATGTTTGTTTAGATTATGCTATTTAGGGACTGACACATGAATTGTGAAATAGAGATTTTTTGGTGAGGATGGATTCCTACAAATAAGGAGATCTAAAAGGTGAGGTTTCAGGTATGTTATGGTGGGGGTGGGCTTCGCTTTGAAGTATGACTCGACAGAGCAGCAAGTTGGGTGCCCAATGTACCGTGATCATGTGATCACCTATAACTTCTTCCAAGTAGGATGTTGTTTAAGAATGTATGTATTTTGAATTTTTGTGAGGTTGGGTAAGACTTAAAGAAAGAGAAAAGGAAAGAAGTGTTTTTCTACGATTCGTTTGTCAACCATCAGCTAGGCATGACTTCCAATGTATAGGTTGCCCTCAATTAATGTGAGATAATGCAATAAATCATAATGTAATGCACTTATTTTTAAGCCCAAATCGAGATGTGAAATTGGATGACATAATAAGATGAAGAGGAAGAGGGATGCTCTTTCACTACAATGCAGAAAACATGAAAAAATGGTTCTTTTTAAATACACCAAAAGAAAAGTTTCCTTTAGAGAAAATAGAAAGAAGAGGTGGGTTACCAAGGAAGAAAATTAGTGTGTGCACTTTTTAGAAGGGGAACAAACACAATTTTTCATAGGTATGAATGAAATGCAAGGAACCCCAGATGGGTCCCACCGGGTGTGCCAAAATGTTTCACCTGATTCTTAGATCATTTCTTTGAAGTGTTGACGAAACAAATAGGGTAACGAGCATAGGCAGAATACATGTTAAAATGTTGGTTGATGGGTTGTTGCACACGTATGACTTCTGAATCCACAGCTGATTGTGAGAGCTTCCTTTTGGCTAGGAGGAACTACTTGTAATGTAAAACAAGACCACCAGAAGGAATTAAACAATATGGGTAGTGAACTACCTAGCATATGCTAGATCCGAGAAGTGTGATACTTCCTAGATGGTTGTCACTCCACTGTTTTAAACAATTTAATGCTATAAACAAAGTAAATCCTAAGAAATAGATCTAATCTAATAGGATAAGCTAGAATAGAATCCAAAGGTCAAATGATTGGTTCTGGGTATTTGCAGGTTTGACAAAGGTCTCAGGTAGATCATAGGTGGATGGGGGTGAGATGAAATTCGGTGGGTAGGTCTCTGTTCTAGGTTGTATGAGCAAATAGAAAGACAGATGTCAGTTAAGGGTAACTGATGGTGGTCAGATGTAACTAGTGCCAGTTACTGTGGAAATTTGGAAATGCCACAGAACAAGCTTTGGGTCTCCTTTATGATTGCACAAAGGACTTTGGTTTGTTGGGATGAGGTATTGGGTGACTGGGGTAGGCTTTGGTGACGTTTTAATGGGTATATAGAGGTGGAAATTTTGGAGAAGGTCAATAGGTGGCTAGGTAAACAATAGATGATAAAATGATGATGAAATGAAATAAACCAGAAAAGTATAACGTTATACTTACTTGGATTCCGGTCCTGAATGCGTGTGAGTGAGGGATGGAGGTGCTGGTGAGGGGTTTTGAAGGCTGCAAGTGATCACCAACTGAAGGAAATCTTCTGCCTGAGCTACATATACATTCCTCTTTGCCTGGTTAGATCAGATCATGGCTAGGATGGCTATGCAGGAAAAGATGCTTGATCTCATTCCTTGCATGTGGATGCTCACTGGAATTCTCTCTCTGAAGATGTGTTATCTCTCTGAGATGTGTTTTTTCTCACCAACCTTCTGGTTTTTCTTTGCATCCTACCTTGAAAACAAGGTTATTTTGGGGTTAAAATGGTAACCGACGGCGGTTCCGGCTTAATCGGTGACGATTAGGGGTAACCGGCATCAGTTAAGGTGGGATTTCCTAGGTTTACTAAACTAGGAAGATCCTCTTGATTTCCTCAGATTTCGTGTTGTTAACCCATGGATTATACTGAGAGCCTCTTGTAAGCATGTGGGAATGTGGTTAGAGGGAATGTAGGCATTGATTTTTAGGGTTTGGGTAAGTCTTAGTCAGTTATGGCAACTTACTAAGAATAGGTTTTAGGTTGAGTTGGCTTGGTGAGGTGTCTAAGTTAGCTCTATGTGTGGATATTATTTAAAATAAGATATTTAAATAATAAATATAGCGAGGATAATTAATTAATTTAATTAATTGAATATTAGTGGGGTGAAGTGGGCCATGGCTAGGTGAATGTGATGAAGGGTGTTTATTAGTCGAGGGACCAAAGGGGAGTGTGACCTAGTTCAAGTGTCTACAGGCAGAGCCAGATGGGGCTGACACAGGAGTGGGAATGAGATTTGGGGGGATAGATACGGGTATGTTGTATATCAATTGACCTGAGGAATCTCGAGTGGATGAGTGGGAAAGGTAAAACTACAAGGTGGCAGGATTGTGGTCAAGGAATTGTGTGAACTCCTCATCTCTGGTGGTAATAGAGATAGGTTAGATAGGTTCCATGGCTGGTGATAAAATGGAAGGTGGTGAAGGGATAGGTGGGAGTGGTTGACAACTAGCATGGAATATGAGGGCACTTTCTTGTCAACATGTCAGTACCATGTGAACAGGTACTAACATGGTAAGACTACTTTTTGTAAATGACACAGTAATACAACACATATAGGATAAATAGGTGGTGGTAGGTGAATTGGAGTTAAAATGTTAGCTAGAAAATGACACAGGCTAACAAATGTCAGTTACGTTAAACTGACACCGGTCATAGGTAACCACTGCCGATCACTGTGGAAAGTGGACAGTTGGTCAAAAACAAGGTATAAGGGAAAATTTTCTAGGTATGTAAAATGCTGATGAGACTTACCAGGTCAATGGATATTATTAGAGTGATAGAGACTCTAAACAACTAACGAAGGGGAATAGGTGTCATTTTTGGGTTGGTTAACAAAAATAATAATGAGTTGATGTTGGTTGGGTAAAAATAATGACGGTCAGAGGGTAACCAACGATGGTCACTGGACCGACACCGGTTACTGTGAAATTAAAACAACAATGAAGAAAATGCAGTTGTGATTTAAAATTAAATGTGGAATCAAACCTAGAATTCTGAGAATGATGTGAATAAGGTCCAGGAACACTCAGATGAAGCTAGAATACACTAACTATGATGAGGAGTGTGCAAGGGGAAATAAGAAAAATGAATAACATGACCTCTCACCTCAAAACGTAAGCCTAGCAAAAACACTAAGAAAAATATGATCCTAAAAGTGCTTTTTCTATTATGTTTGTTTAGCTTATGCTATTTAAGGACTGACTCATGAACTGTAAAATAGAGTTTTTTGGTGAGGATGGCTTCCTACAAAGAAGGATATCTACAAGGAGAGGTTTCATATATGTTATGGAGGGGGTGGGCCGTCCTCTGATGGGATACTAGATAGAGATAACCAGCGGGGTGCCCACTGTGCTTTGATCATGTGATCACCTACAACTTATTTCGAGTGAGATGTTTATGAATGTGTATATATTTTAAATTTGTGATGTTTGGGTAAGAATCAGAGAGAGAAAAAGAAAGGAAGTTCTTTTCTACAATTCATTTGTCAACCATTAGCTAGGAATGACTTCTAGTGTATAGGTTGCCCTCAATTAATGTGAGATAATGCAAAAAATTAGAATGAAATGAAATGATTTTTAAACCCAAATCGAAATGTAGAATTCGATGCCACAAATAGATGAACATGAGAAGGGATGATCTTTCACTAATGCAATACTAATGAAAGGGAAGAAATGTTCATTTTAAGCACCAAAATAAGATTGATTTTAGACAATAGAAGAGAAGAAGGTTCTAGGGAAGAAATTTTTAATGTAAGAACTTTTTAGAAAATAAAAAAACATACAACGTTTTCACCTAGAAATGAAAGAATGCAAAGAACCCCGAATGGGTCCCACCGAATGTGCCAAAATGTTTCACCTGATTCTAGATGTGTTTCTTTGAATGTTGATGAAATAGATAAGGGTAATGGGCTAGAAGGAATACCTGTTGAGATGCTGGATGTAGTTTGTTGCGCATGTATGACTTCTGAATCCACATATTATCGTGAGAGCTTCCTTTTTTCTTGGAGGAACTACCTGAAATTGAAAACAATACCACCAAATAACATTTAAATAATATATGCAGTGGAATTGCTAGTGTGTGCTAGATCTGAGAAGCGTGATACTTCCTAGATAGATGTCAATCCAATGTTTAAAACAACTTAATGCTAATAATAAAGGAAATCCTACTATAGTTAAAAGGATTTAGGTATCTCATTCATCTACAATAAGAAAATTCATTCACAACAGGCTAAGCTATGACTGAATCTGAAGGTCAAGGTATCTTTCAAGATATTGGTATTGGTGAGGGTAAAGTTCTGGTTTGTTTTGGGTATTTTATGGAGGTTTTAAGCTCTGATCTAGGTTTTTGGTAAAATACATAGAGACCAAAATCGGTTTAGTATGACCGGTGTTGGTTTAGGTTAACTGACGGTAGTTGTGGGTAACCGATGTCGGTATGGTCGTGGTATAGGAAATTCAGTAAAAATCTAGGCGAGGGTAGATATAAGGTTGGATGAAGATAGAAGGGTGATAACAAGATTCATGTGGGTATTAGGTGTGTACAGGAATGATTAAGATCTAGATATGGGCAATTCAGGGGGTATGGGTAAAAGGATGGTCAAACTTTCATGGATTTAAAATGGTGGTGGAATGAAAATGAGGGTAGAAACTAGTAACAATAGCAAAAGGATCTATCCAATGATAAATGGACAAATGCTAGCTACCGCTTGTACGAGCTTGACGTCTAGTTGGTAATGGTAGGTGATCAAATGGAATAAACCTGATATGGTGTTGGCACTTCCCTGGATGCTCTCGTGAAGGTAGATGGTTGTGTGATTACTTTTAGTTCTGGCTATGGATGCTTTGATGTGTGTATTAACGTTGGTTCTGCTTGCATGTAGCTCTGGTTTTTGTCACTTGCTCTCAAAAGATGTGTGAATCTCTCTTAAATGTGCCAACCTCAAAATAAGGTTTTTCTGGGGGTTAAATGGTGACCGATGGTGGTTCCAGCTTAGTTGGTGGCGGTTTAGGGTAACCAACGTCGATTAGGGAGGGATTTCCTAGTTTTACTAAACTAGGCAGATCCCCTTGATTTTTTGGGATCTCATTTCGTTTACTCCACATAGTAGCATGGAAGCTTCCATCTAATGGGCAATAATATGGTTAGAGGGAATGTAGGCATTGATTTTTATGGTTTGGGTAGGTCTTAGTTAGTTATGGAAACTTACTAAGAATAGGTTTTAGGGTGAGGTGGCTAGATGAGGTGGATATGTGGGCATTATCCCAATTAGGATATTTAAATAATAAATATTGTGAGGATAATGAATTAATTTAATTAAATTAATATTAGAGTGAGATGAAAGGGGCTATGGTTAGGTAAATGTGTTCAAGGTATTTATTTGATGAGGGAACAAGGGGAGTGTGACTTAATTTTAGTGTTTATAGCTAGATCATTATTGTTTATATCAAACCTTTTAGTTTTTTATATGAAATTGCTTTTTATAAGAATGAGATTCTTCTCTTATCAAATCACTTTTTTTTAGATTAATTAATTTGTAAATTGATTGAATGGGATCTAAATTCAATGTAGATAGAACCTGACTTGAATTAATTCTTTTCTTAATTGGTTGTAGTTGATTGTTATCATGATGAAATGATTGATAATTTTTTGACCTAGATGGAATTAGATCATGATGAATTGTATAAATTCTTATATAGGCAATGATACTTTAACTGATTTATTGACTTCTTGTCTAATTTGACATTGTGGCTTTTTGGGCAGTTTATTTGTTTGATCTTCTTTTTTTACTTGAAACCTTTTCTTAAATGGCAGGGTTTATTTTATAAAATAGTTAGATCAAAGAATATTGTTTAATGTTATAGCTCTTATCATGCTCAATTATAGTGAATTGACTCATGCTAACAATTTTGTATATGGACTTCGTGAAAATGTGAAAGGAGAAAGACTTATAAAAATTTGCATTTGTTTTATTAATGAGATCATTTCCTTCATTCAGATGCTTTTTGTATTGAAATTCTCCTAGAATGAACTTGTTGGAAAAGTTTGAAGATGTATTAAAATTTGTTTTGTAATTATGAAATATTTATCTTATAAACTTATGGAATATTAATTAAGTTGGGAGTAATGTGATCTCTATTTTGATTAAGGAATTGTTATGAATGGTTTTTGATATCTGATTAATTCTAAGGACTTATATGACTTAGATTTGTTTAATACTCATAAATATTAATATGCATGAGGGGACTATCTTGATATACTTAATTATTGACATTCATGACTTAATGGATTCTAAGGTATAAAATGATACTTGGGATAAGGATCTATACTTATATTTTTGATTCTTTTCATTTTGGGAAAGGGTTTAACTATGATGATCATGAATGATAGGTCCTCATTCAGAATAAGGAATAAGGATAGTTTTATATAGATGAATGTAGCATTCCTTTATGAATCTAAACCTTATGTTTTCTGATTTCATTAATGGGAAATAGCCCTTAATATGAAAGAAAAGGATGTTTCCTTTCATCAATAAATATGAATTATGTAAGTTATCATGTTGAGAGATTAAGTTTAAATCAAAAAGGATGATTGGTTGAATGTTCTATATGTTAAAAATTAATGGTAAAGGGAAAGCTTAAAAGAATAAATAGGAAGATTTAGACATCAGGATATCACTAGTCTAATGTATGATCTTTCAATTGATATTGTTTACAATGATAAACTACAGTAAGAAAAATTAATGATCTAACCTACTAAATATTGAATTCAGATTGATCGATTTATGGATATAAGGGATAATATTAAATTGTTCATTTGATTGAACAAATATTTTATATGCATATATTCAATTGGTGTAAAATCAAATTTTGAATCCTCTTTGGATCTATCGTACTTAGTGAACCATTAGGTGTGTTGTTTAACGATAAATTAAACAAGGCAATAAATTGATGGGTTATAATCTAATGTTCTTAAGTATGTTAGTTTAGTTTAAGGAACTTAGAAGGTTGTTGTAACATAGAGGCTACACCAGAGTACCTTCATAATGATAGAAGTCATACGAGGATACTATGGTCCTTCCAGCTATGCTTCAACATCCCACTTAGTTCAATTAACTCAATTGACATAAGTGGAAATTAGGTTCATAGTTTAAATCTAAACAAATACAGACACACAAACTAGTGTAGTGGTCAACTCATGTTGACTTAGAGTAGTTAAACACACCCAATCAACAAAATTTGATTGATTATGTCTACTTATCCTTAGTCACCACGAGTAGTCTTCCACACTAGTGCCTGTGAGCTGCCCCTACTTAGTGTGAAACTTGAACTTAGGTTTCATTGAAAGAAGTCAAGGTAGACCAATCTAGATAACAGTACGAGTGTGGTGAAATAAATATTCCTTTCTACCTATATGTCATCTTGGAATTTAAACATGGTAACCATGCTTGAAACTTTGTCCAAAGTATCGCAAGTTGTTGGTTACGTTTTCTTATGTCACATAGTCTACGTAGTGGGATTTCAGGGGAATTTTGGTAACATATATTTAGATAAGATTCTTAGATATAACACTTGAGTGACCCTTAATGAGTAAAATAACCAAGTATACATACTATACACTTGAAAAAATTAACATGAGAGATTAGTTTAATATCGAGTCATGGAATGAGAGATCAGTTTTTCACCAAGTCATTACATCTGCATATGGTTTTCTATTATGAGATAGATTGGAAATGGAATGTGTTTTTTGAATTATATGAATTCAGAATAGAGAACATTATGTAAAAATAAAAATTCCCTTTTTTATAAGTCATTAAAAGTGGATGTTACATTACTAAAGAAGAGGTAGTGCATGGGAAGTACCTAGACCCCGCTCATAAAAAATAAGTCTATCAAGAAACTATGGATGTGATTCGAATTTTACAAGGAGATATCCAATGCCTAAAGGAGAAAGCGCAACAGTTAGAGAAAAAAATGTTGAGACTCCGAAGAAGGATCTAGATGAAGTTAGGGAGGTATGCAAGATGCTAAGGCAAGAGAACATCATTCCTCTATTGTTAGAATGGTTGAGAGACGAAGTACCAAGCACGGAAGGAGAGCCGAGAGATAGGTATTACATGCTAACATTCCTCCTCACAATATTTACTATGATAAGGAGATTACCTTGAACATAGTAGTTAATGGATGGCTCTTGAGTAATATTCTAATTGATACAGGTGCATTATTAAATGCTCTTACTCTAGATGCCTAGAATCAAATGGGAATTACCCCATTACAACCATCTTCAAATGTGTTGTATATGGATAATAAGACAAAGGAAATGCCCATTGATGTTCTAAAGGATTTTTCTATAACTATCCAAGGGGAAAAATTCACTAGAGACTTCAAAGTCTTAGTGATTGCTAAGGTGAACAACTTTCTAGCGTTACTTGGGTGCCCTTTGTGTTATAACAACAATGTTGACTTACGTTTCAATAAGGGGTATATAAGTTTTGAGAATAAAGAGGAATGTGTTATCATTCCTTTGACATATAGGAAGTCAGCACCCTATACTGATCCCTTGGGAGAAGAAGACCTAGATAGAATATATGTGTACACTATCAAGGACCCTTAGGTTGTGAAACCAAAAAAATCATTCATTATTCAAAGGGAAGACGCTTAATCTATAAGTGATACGACTAGTGTGGCATGCGTAAATTGGTTGCATGTGACATATGATTTAATTGGAAGGAATTTAATAGGCTCCATGATGAGATTAAATAAGGCGCACTTAGTCAAGTGCCTAGGAGGAAAGAATTTGCCAAGTTATACTGGGGGGTTTGACCTTGATGTCTTCATGTGAGCAATGGAGACCTAGTGGAGATGTGAGATCAAAAGGAGAAGGATTCTTAGATATACCTTACTTGGGATTCTAGCACGTTGGTGGGTGACCCATCATGATAACCTTTTAGAGTACTGCAAGGTGAGAATCATGTTCTCTGTTAGGTTTCTCTGAAGTAATGCACCTACTATTATACAATATTATCTTGGGAAGGAACCTATCTCATTTCACATCCAGGCATGTGAGAAGGCCTGGATGGAAGGCACAAAATCCTTTTCACCTTCTTTATGGGTGCATAAGCTTTAATTCACCTTACAAGGTTATGTAAGTGCATGGTACATTCACTCAAAGCTATGTCGTCAGACAAGAAACTAACAGGAGTTGATGGTTGTTCTCCTCCAATCTTTCAAGTAATGTAGTACTAAACCATTATTGAATGAGGTGCTAAAAGTTGTCAAGTGCCTAACTCTGGGAGATAGTGCCATGGTGGAGGATATAATACTAGAATTATTGGGAGAACCTAACTTGGAAGCCTGCTTTGATGAGGGAGAGCCAGAGTAAATATAGCTTGAGTGCATGTGCATGGAAAAAGAGAAAGGGATGTTTATCTATGTGATCGATGGTGAATAAGTGGAGAACTTAGATGTTAAATATTCTATGGTAACACGTGAGGTTATGGATAGTGCTAATAAATAAGTGTGCGCCTACCCCAAACCCTTGAAAACCAATAAGGTTAACATTGCTTTGGAGATGGAGCATATAGAGGATACTATTTGAGATTACTGGACAGAAAAGGAGGTTTCAAAGATCATCGGTCTGTTGTGAAAATTTTAGAATTTGTTTCCATGTGGGTACCATGAGCTTAAAGGATTTCACCACTCCTTGGGAGAAATTAATATCAAGTTAAAATAAGGTGTGCACCCAATTTGGAAGATACATTATCAAATGAATTTGAATTTGCATGTCAAAGTCAAGGAGGAGATTGATAAGGTGATCACATTAGGAATCAATGAGGTTGTTGAAGAATCATAATGGATAAGTCTTATGGTCATAAACATTAAGAAGGATGGAAGGATAAGGATTTACATTGATTACATGGATTTGAATGCGGTATGTGTCATTGACCCTTTTCCAACCCCTTCATCGAGGAGATATTTTCTTTCACAAATGGATTCTTAGGATATCATCTAGTTAGAATTACAAAGGAGGACCAATAAAAGACAAGCTTCAACACTGAATGGGGAATTTTTTCCTACACGGTCATACATTTTGGACTGAAGAATGCACCTGATGTGTTTTCATTCATTGTGGCTCAAGCATTTCAGGAATTCATCCACAAGTTTCTATAAGTCTACATGGATGAATAAACAGTATATGGATTAGAGAGGGACCATTGTGACAATATGAGGCTAATTTTCAAGAGGTTTCGGCACCTGATTATATCCCTCAACATTAAGAAATGTGTTTTGTCTACCCCATTTGGCACCCTATTGGTATATATCATATGTAAGGAAGGTTTGATGGTGGATCCTGCCAAAGTTGCACTTACTGTGGGATTAGGGGATTCTACCAAGAAGAGCGTGGTGCATGGATTCCTTGGGCATATAGGGTATTACCAAAAATTTATTAAAGGGTATGCCAAGATCACCACACCATTGGAAAAGTTGTTGAAGCACAAAATTACATTTCATTGGGGAGAGACATAGTAAATGACATTTGAAACATTAAAGAATAGGCTTATCAATGCACCCATATTACACTTTCCTTCTTGGGATAAGCCATTCCATGTACATGTTGGTGATTTAGGGGTAGTGATTAGAGAAATATTAGCACAACATATAGAAAGGATTTTTTACCACCCCTTGTGTTTTTCTAGTAGGAAGCTAACCCCTGCAGAATACAACTATACTACTACTGAGCACAAGGCATTATTGATGATCCACACACTGCACAAATTTAGGAAGTATCTATTGGAAAAACTTTTTATATTCTATATGGACTACATGGAAATAAAATACTTGGTAAATAAGCTCATTCTACAAGTACGCATATACAGGTGGGTCCTATTATTTCAAGAGTTTGAGTGTATGGTTGTTGTAAAATCAAGTAGAAGTAACTTGGGACCTAACCATTTATCAAGGATTGAATTAGGGGAGGACATGTAGAGCATTGAGGATATAATTCTAAATGAAAAACTATTTATATTGCGATGTGAGCACTCTGAATTAGAGGATATTGTTGTGTTTCTAAAACTAGGTATGAAACTAGAAGGAATGAAGGATTTAGAGAGAAAACAATTATCTATACACGTAGCATTCTACATGTTAATTGGTGGAGACTTATACAAGTTAGGAAATGATTAGATCTTGTTCCGGTGTGTGTTAGAGCATGAGCGTGCTCCAATCATGGAGGAAGCACATGGTGGAATTACAGGAGGAGACTATGCTAGAAATGCCACCACGTGGAATATTTTACTGGTAAGTATCTGGTGGGAAAGACTTTACCAGGATTATATCAATTTTTGTAAGGCTTGTGATCATTTCCAGTGCATTGGCAAGTCAAGAAGAAGAGATGAAATTCCCTTAGGGCCAATAGCTAGTGCTAAACCATTTGAGAAGTGGGTGATTGATTTTATAGGACCTATTTCACCTGTCGCGTGAAGGACTAGCTCACACTATATCATTACTTGTATTGATTGCTTAATATGGTGTGTGGAGGAAATGCCTATTAAGTATTACAAAACAACCACAATGGAAATATTCTTATATGAAAATATAGTCAGTAGGTATGGGTGTCCATTGAGTTTGACTAGTTATAGGGGTACACATTTTTTGAATGATACATTCAGGATTTTGTTGACAGAGTTCATGGTGGCTCATCACAAGACTACCCCTTATCACCCTCAAGCTAATGAACCACTAAGGCATTTAACAAGATTATATGGCACATGTTGACCAAGATTTGTGATGTTGGGATAAAATATTGGGATGAAAAAGTCTCAACCATACTATGGGCGTATAGGACAACCTATAAAAGATTGAACAAGGCCACACCCTTTCAATTGGTGTTTGGCCCAGAAGATATTTTACCAATATAGTTTATGTTACCCTCTCTACGTATAGTGCGCATACGAGGATTGGCTAACAAGAAATAATTACAAGAATGCATGGGTAAATTAATGTATTTGGATGAAAGATGATCACTTTTTAGATGGAGTCAGAAGACTGAGAAGGAGAGACAAAAATAATGGCATGATCATCACATTAAATATAAAAAAATTGAGGTTGGGAAGATGGTTTTACTTTATGACTCTAAGTTCCTGCGCCATCCTAGAAAAATCAAATTCCATTTGTCAGGGCCATATATTATATCTTACATCCATGATTCAGGGGTGTACTAGTTGCAAGCACTAGATGGGACAAGGTTGCTAGGATATTTCAATGGGAGTAGGATGAAGCTATACTATAAATAAGGAAGTATTTCCAATTAGATTAAGTTTCCTTTAATGCTTTTCCCTTTTGGTTGTTTCCTTTTACATCATTTTTTTTGCATTTTTTGTTGCGCGTTGGTGCGATAGTAGCTAATTACATTGTAAGAGATTCTATGTGTAGAAGATGATGGATACATTTTTATGCGGAGTGAAGTAGCAGATAAGTCAGATATGTTTGAAAAATTCTTTCGACAATGGACTAATGGGAATGATTAGTGCAAGGGTAAAAGATTTTTGCGGAATGATGGTTAAGGTGCTTAAATTCATGTGGTTATGGTGGTCTTTCAAGATAGGTTTCAAGACCATAAAGAAGGGAAAGATCACGTAGTATAACATAAAGTAGGCAGCACTATGAGGAACTACTTAGTGGACAAGATAGAGGGTATGTACTTTAGCATGGTGATGCACATGAGGGAGTTTTTTGGAAGTGAAGTATTATTGGAGCGCTAGAAGGTTACAGCTGTGATGCATGATAGGAAGTCTTGGAAGTTGATTTAAGTGAAATAAATTTCTCTATTAAAAATTGAAGTTAAGACACGTGGTTGGAGGAACTCTAAGGCATTACAAAATTATAAACAGGAGGTAAGAGTAGTCATTTCGACTAATTTTCCTTAGATAATTTATTTTGTGATGTTGAGCTCAAAGTACGATGAGGTTTTTACAAAAAAGAGAAAAGTGAGGTAGTTTTCAAGAATCATAGGAACTATGTAAGTTGTAGCCTAGTCTTAGGACATTATAAGGAGGAAGGAATATATCAGTGTAGGAGAGGGGTTGCATGAAAGAGAAGTGGAGAAGTAACCAAGTTTGAGAAGGAAAAGGAGAGAGGCATGAAAATAAATAAGAAAGGATATTGCACCTAAGAAATCTTTAACAAAGAGACCAGTGGTTGAGAAGGAGGATCCTGTGGAGATTTACTCAGAAATGTAGTACCCCCCAGGGGTTATCAAGGAATAAAAAGTGGAGCTCGAAGTTATACAAGTGCAAGATCAAAAATTAAAACCACATGACAAGTGACAATGAAAAATATGATGTGGGCAGACTTATTTTGAAATAATTCAATGGTGGACGAGCTCAGAAACCCTAAGGTTGACAACTCAGTGTAATAAAAAATACAAAGACCAGATTTTTGTAGCTGTGGGAGCTGCCCTTCTTTACAAAATCTACCTCGTTGTTCAGATGGTTAATGTCGAGGTTGCATGAGGAATTCTTCTACTTTTCAAGAAAAAGAATGAGAATTACAGGCCACTTGATTAGGACAATTATAGGCTTGCGAAACACTGGTAAGGACATAACACTTGATTTATGTGCAACTGCAAAGATTGAGGAGTTATCAAAGAGATTGAGCTACAAGAAGGGAGGAAGGGCATAAGTGATTCTAGGTCTCCCAGAATCAGCATTAAGAGTCACCTCTCAGATCATTAGTTACAAATTGGGTGCATCAGAGAGGTGGAAAGACATCAATAAGAGATTCTTGTATGTGGCCTACAGAGTATCAAAAAGGGAACATTATAATTTTGCAGAGTTTATCGTAAACAAAATTGTTGAAGAAACATGAGTATAGAATGAGGCAGGAGAAAAAATCACATTGGGATCCATATGTCTATTGGTTGTATTTTGGGAGATTGGTGTCCCAGATGGGCCAGATGGGAACATATAGGTTCACCCACTGGTCCACTTGTCCCCTGCAGTTCAATTTATGAAGTTCATTTATTATGGGACCATCTCCAGCACCTACAAGGCTTGGATGAACATGTGGATTAAGAGGTTGCATGAAGCATTTGAGAATGAAGGACACATTCACCATGAATTTCCATAAGTTTTTTGGGATCAACTAAAACTTACATTTACTTAGCATTTTTTCCTAGCAAATTTTATGATGGTTGAGGGATAGATGGGGACATGGTGTAAGATCCCCTTCACGTTTACTACTAAGTACATAAATTACACCATCAACCAGATAAAGGACACGTAGAAGTTGGTCTTTGATGTAGACAAAGTCGATGTTGATGTCCATATATTGCATGTGACATATAAGTATGGTACTCGACCTTCTTATGTCAAAGTTTTGGAGCCAAAATTTCTGGACTTGCACCCTCAAGTCAATGTTACCATCAAAGGGTATGTCCATCGCGTGTTCATGTAGTTGCGACCTAAAACAAAAGGGGGGATTGAAGTGGAGGTTACAAAATCTCCCTTTCCAAATCCATGGGAGGCACCAATCCCACCCATGAAAGATGTACAGGTTGAAGAAGAGGAAGAAGAAAAAAGTGAAGGTAAGCTAGATAATTCCCGAAAGAGGAGGTACTACACCCACTGAAATGGTAACAAGGGTGTCTATAATTCACTACAAGGTGGTTTCAATGCCTCATTATCGATGTGTGAGAAAGAGAAGGAAGAGGAGGAATAGGCTAAATAAAAGGAGCAAAAGAAACAAAATTCATCAAGACCCATAATAGGCTCGAAGGAAGGTGAAGAAGAAGACCCCACCACCTTTAAGGAAGAGTTGGAGGCATAGCTGGAAGAATAAGAAGTTGAGGCTGAAACCATGGATGTGGCCAAGGTGCACTAGGAAGGAAAGGAGCAATTTGCAGGACCTGAGAATATCCTAGCACATAAGCCCTCCTCAACACAGACTACCATCCCAAGGGGAGATAAGGGGGGCTCCATTACTATAAAGGAGGATAAAGGATTCACCCCTAGTGAAAATAAGCAGAGGATGAAGCGTAAAGCTATGGGGAAGAAGTGAACACCCATGTCCCCACATATGGACTTCATGGATGATGCCACAAAGGTATTATGCACAAGGTTCCAGGCCACCCTCCCATTAGAAAACTTACCTGAATGGGATTTGACGGATCAAGAAGGGGGTATGTCTAGAACTAGGAAGATGCTTAGTTGTAACATGCATTGTAATGTGGAAGATTCTGATTTTGAGGTCAATGATCATATGATCAAGACTATTCACCTGAATAAGAGGGGAGGAGAATCATATAGGGTGGTGGATCATAGCCACTTAACAGATGATAAATCTTGCATTGTGCTTCAAAATATGTCTTCAGAAGTGGTTTGATGCATCTTGGATGCAGGAGCCACTATTCAGACCCTGGTTGTAGAAAATAAAAATAAGGAAAAGAATAAGATAGATTGCACTAGGGATTAAGGGGTGAACAAGTGGAAACTAAGGAAGAATATGGCTGAGCTGACACCCTCATGAAGAGAATTTTAGGAAAATGTCTGCAATTGGTGAGCTAGAATAGGACATACTATGGGGATGAGATGGAATATCTTGAAGACCTTGTGGGAATGTTTCTCACAAACATCAACGATGACATGGGGTCCATAAATATAGAGCTCTCATGAGAGAAAGAGGAGAAAAAGGTCACTGTTGAAGCCTAGATCACTAAGTTGGATTAAATATCTCACCCATCTCAATGAAGCAAATATACTTGTAGATAGGGGCTTCAAGAGCTGCAAAAAATGCAAGCCCATAATTAATACATGGGTTGTAGAAAAGGAGGCTGCCCTCAAGGCTTTACAGGAGACCATCCCCACCAACAAGGTTGAACATGCATAGTTGGTTATTAACACCACAGATAAGAAGGATAAAATCAAAACAAAGCATGAGAAGCTATACTTTAGGATTAGCAAACTCCGAGATTCCATCACTGAGTGGATGGATGAGTTCAAAGGATTATGTGCGGAACTGGTGGTAGCTATAAATGCACTAAAGGGGAAGGTGGAGGAAATTACCCCATACCAAGTGTTCATCGCCATGGGAGAAGCACCAGGGAAGGCCTTATCAAATTTTAAGGTCTAGGAGAAATTGAAGGTCGAGATAGATGTTGAGTTCCCTAAAATCCTCCAATTGGTCACATAGCATATTCCTCCAGTATTCAATTATTTTTTTAGATTCTCCCAATTCTATTATTCTTTATTCTTTGGGGGAACAAAATTTTCACCTTAGCATATTTTCTCGTTAATACTTTGTTCCAGAAGTGCGAAGGATTATTGGGGCAACAATCATATTAGTGTGGGGTGATGTTGGACCCCTACATTAACTAAGTACCTAGGGAAAAAAACTTGGTGGCACATAGAATTAGAGCACAAAGGCATGCACAAAGGTAGTTATTAGAGACATGTGAATGCTCATGCTAAGGCAAGATGGATTCAAGACTTAGTGAGTTTTAGACAATAGGAAAGGATGCATTTAGGGAACGGATGAAAAAGTGACCAAATACAGATATGGATAAGTTATGGAGACTTGTAACTCAAGGAAAGGATATTCTAGGGTATCAATACGGTTATCATGAAAGTATAAGGAGCCAACTCTGTTATGGATTAGCTAGCACATGTGTTCTAAGAATACTCAATTAGGGGAAACACATGATGACATTTGGAATTTTATTTGGTAGTTATAGGGTAATCATGAAAATATTCCTTCAAGATTTCTCTTGTAATGATGAGTGGTTAAGAGAATATTCCTAGAGAGTTCCTCATATGGATGGTTTTGACGAGGGGGTTAGAGAGATTAGTATGGAAGAAAGAAAGGAATATAGTTAGAAAATATATGTAATGTGTGATGGCGAGTTTTGTAATGTAAAAATATCTGCTACTATGAATATATTCATGCATGGAATTCTGTAATGTAATCTTGGCTACAGTACTTTGGCATATAAATATAATGAAGTGACTCTAAAACACTTATAAAATGAATCTAGATATGTACATTTCTTGTTTATGTTCATGGGTGTATTATTGGTTTCCTTGATGATAATCATGATTTAGCTCTACTTCCATTATAATATGATCATGTTATCTTATGTTCTGGTGCACTAGATTAGGAATTAGTGCTTACACCTGATTGTCAAGAATGGGTGTGTAATTGTCTATTTGAACAAACACCCCCTTATTAAGGAAGAACATTCTCACAAATATTACATAAGGAGGGTATTGGTGCCTACGCGCACCTCAGGTGAGCTTCCAGACTAGTCTGGATGATGTGTTGACGTGCTTGGGGTTGATTGGAAAAACAAGAGGTAAATAAAGACTACATTGTCTTTTCATCTGGAAAAAAGAGGATATTAGGAACATCATGTATCTAATCAGCAAGTTCTACATTCGAAGTATCTTCTTTAAAACTTAATAAATCCCCTTCCCTTCTCCTTTTCTCTCCATTTCTTCTAATTCTTTGTTGTATGCAATCATGGTATTTTTCATATTTACTTAAGTGACAATATTTGTAAATTGTAAAAGTGTTCTCTCAAAATTATAAAAGGCATACTTAATTTGTCTCTTATAAGGGTAATTGAAAGGTCACAAGTGGAATAGGAACATGAAGAGTCATGTGGGTGGAGATGAGAAGGCAATTCACAAGGCTTTAAATTAGAATGGCTTCTCCATTCAAGGGATACTACATTTTGATAATTTTTACTCTGTAGCAATTTTGAATTATGTTTTAGATGTTGAAATTTGTATTACCAACACATGAAATAAAAAATACATTCTTCCATTTCCTTTTCTCATGTTTCCTCTATTCTATTTTTTTTGCAACTTTTAAAGCATGGTGATCTTGAACAACCAAGAAGGAACTTATTGTCCTTGATTAATGAACCTAGATAATTATGTGTCTATGATTTTTTGGTCTTGCTAGTGGCCTACATTGTTTCTTTCCTCTAATGGAATGTTAAACTACCCTTGTTATTGTGTGTGAAATATGACATTTCCTACTCACAATAATAACCCTCTCTCCTAATTTCTCTCCTTTATCCCTCATTTCTGCAATTTCTTCCCTTGTACCCCATACAAGAAATTTTCCATAGGTTCAATGAAGTGTGCATGTTTTATCTCCAACCTATTGTTTCAATGACACAACATTTAGAAAAAATTAGAATAGTTACATTCAATAATTGGAGCCTCCCCATACATAAGAATGAGGGGTGTAAAGTCATGAGAATTGGTGGAAACATATAATTTTCCATATATAAAATTATTTCACCAATGGACCCTTTAGATGATCACTCTACACCTAAAAAATATAACATTGATTAGATGGTAATATAGAAACAAATGTTGTTGACATCTACTATCCATCTACTAGTGCCTCTATTAAAAATGTGTTTCATATGGATGGTTCTAAACATATCATAGCCTGTATTTAACCCTCATATATTCATATATCTTGAGTTATCACTTACAGGATCATCTATATGTGTTCCTCATTAAATAAATATAATGAATCAATCACTACACCCAAATCTTGAGTCTAGGTGAATTCCATTATCCTTTGACCAGACATTCATATAGGGTTGATCGTATTCATCTTAGCCTCTACCAATTCCTATAGTATTGGACCATGTGGTAGCACTCCTATCATGGAAGATCCTGAGGAAATGACGTATCACACTTCACATCAAAATATTTATGCTAAAACCCCCTTTAGAACATGTTCAGATTGATCCTTCCTTGGTTCAAACTATTATACAACCTAAACTTGATGATTGGGATCCTCTTACAAAATTTTATTACCTCACTAGTCAAATTTCATTCTTATAACTCTTGTATACCTCACCCCAACATCATGATAATTTCATCATATGAATCTTCACAATGAATATTCCTTATCCACCCAATTTGAGGAAGTAACCTACCATAATTGGTTTGGAATAGATCATCATGTGAAAATGCAAACAGTTATCGATTTCCACCGACATTTATATGGATTTCTCTTCATGCATATTCTTCCCCCTCGATTCCATGATACATCATAATATCCTATTTCATGTTGATGATCCTCCCCTCTTTATGTTAGTTCAAATTTTCCATACTACAGTTAAGAGATTCCTCATAGATTAAATGTTTGGTACTTGTGTCACTTATCTTAACTTTATCAAGTCACTAGGTTATTCTATGGACAATTTTAAATCCACCCAAAGTATGTGAAAAGGATATAATCATAGAAAAATGGCTCATTTGGGTTGTATTTGGCTCCTTATCATTGTGACTCCCTACAATTTTACATTAAACTAATGGATTTAAACACTACCTTGCTATATAATATCCTCCTAGGATGACTGTGGACTCGACACAAATTAGAATTCTTTGAAACCATATAAGAGTTTAGGATAATTGAGGGAAAAACTTGCAATGAAAGCATCCACACAAATAAATCATATAAGAGTAAGAGATTAACCAATAAATTCACATTTTATTAAATTAAAATGGAATATATAGTACACATGTGTGTAATAAATAATAATTACACAACGAGAAAAATGTCTCTAAGAGATTACATCTCCACAATCTTTGGAGGTGACCCTAAGTTCCAATATTTTTTCCACAAGGACACAAAGGTTATTTATTTAGAAGAAGTAAGAGATGAGTGAAAGGTGGTTATATATCATTCCCCCAAGTTACATATCACCTTTCTCACACATGTGAGGATAAATACCACTTAAATGTGTATTTTCCATATGTTTTACCCATGATAAATATTACATTGGTAACTGTGCTACCTAAGGTGGACTTCAAACAAGTGTGACTATGACACACACCAACACAACCCCC